>CM044960.1:19344098-19415561 GCA_024516035.1 Bactericera cockerelli
CAAGCCAGAGAGATAATCACTGATACAAGTCAGAGAGATAACCACTGATACAAGCCAGAGAGATAACCACTGATACAAGCCAGAGAGATAACCACTGATACAAGCCAGAGAGATAACCACTGATACAAGCCTCAGAGATAATCACTGGTACAAGTCAGAGAGATAACCACTGATACAAGGCAGAGAGATAACCACTGATACAAGCCAGAGAGATAACCACTGATACAAGCCAGAGAGATAATCACTGGTACAAGTCAGAGAGATAACCACTGATACAAGGCAGAGAGATGACCACTGATACAAGCCAGAGAGATAATAACTGATACAAGCCAGAGAGATAACCACTGATACAAGCCAGAGAGATAATCACTGGTACAAGTCAGAGAGATAACCACTGATACAAGGCAGAGAGATGACCACTGATACAAGTCAGAGAGATAACCACTGATACAAGGCAGAGAGATGACCACTGATACAGGCCATAGAGATACCCACTGATACAAGCCAGAGAGATAACCACTGATAAAAGCCAGAGAGATAATCACTGATACAAGTCAGAGAGATAGCCACTGATACAAGCCAGAGAGATAACCACTGATAGAAGCTAGAGAGATAACCACTGATACAAGCCAGAGAGATAACCACTGATACAAGACAGAGAGATAACCACTGATACAAGCCAGAGAGATAACCACTGATACAAGCCAGAGAGATAACCACTGATACAAGCTATAGAGATAACCACTGATACAAGCCAAAGATAACCACTGACAAAAGCCAGAGATAATCACTGATACAAGCCAGAGAGATAATCACTGATACAAGTCAGAGAGATAACCACTGATACAAGCCAGAGAGATAACCACTGATACAAGCCAGAGAGATAACCACTGATAGAAGCTAGAGAGATAACCACTGATACAAGCCAGAGAGATAACCACTGATAGAAGCTAGAGAGATAACCACTGATACAAGCCAGAGAGATAACCACTGATACAAGACAGAGAGATAACCACTGATACAAGCCAGAGAGATAACCACTGATACAAGCCAGAGAGATAACCACTGATACAAGCTATAGAGATAACCACTGATACAAGCCAAAGATAACCACTGACAAAAGCCAGAGATAATCACTGATACAAGCCAGAGAGATAATCACTGATACAAGTCAGAGAGATAACCACTGATACAAGCCAGAGAGATAACCACTGATACAAGCCAGAGAGATAACCACTGATAGAAGCTAGAGAGATAACCACTGATACAAGCCAGAGAGATAACCACTGATACAAGACAGAGAGATAACCACTGATACAAGACAGAGAGATAACCACTGATACAAGCTATAGAGATAACCACTGATACAAGCCAAAGATAACCACTGACAAAAGTCAGAGATAATCACTGATACAAGCCAGAGAGATAACCACTGATACAAGAAGGTTTACAACACGTGGAAACTATTCATACGCCTACAACTCCAACCTGAGGAGTGACATAACAATAAGCCTTAAAATAGACCATGTTTCCTAGTTGGTACAAGATTCTAGAAGAGAGTTTTGTAAGCAACATGTTTTATAAATATGAAGAAAATAATTTCTAATGAAACAACTTGATCGAGTTGGTATTTCTTAACAGTGTTTTCCTTCTTCTTGCATTCTTGGGATGCATAGTATAATAATAATAAGCTTTACAAAATGGACTTTCAAGACTACACTCTGATAAGATTAACATGATCTTATCACTCTGTCTCTTTATTTTACATTCTACAAGGTGACTTATTTACTTCGCAGTTTTTTTACTGCGTTATAATTTTAAACTCCAAGAAACAGGTAGGGTTGAATCAAGCTCAACACCACACTTGCAAATATAATCATGAAGGACGTTACCATTATGTAAGGCAGGGAGGGAAGGCGGTCAAATTATTGCTTCAAATTATTGTTGTGTTATAATACGAAAACGTGTAAATAGTGGTCAAAATATTGAGTAAGTACTCACCCAAATGACAAAATACAGAAAATCTTGACAAGTAGTTACTGAAGTTGACCAAAAAGAACTTTTTACAAACTAACAGAAATTTGCTGAAAGAACAGCGCTCATTACATTTATACTTCTACACTTTTCATTAAAAAATTACGTCTTATTTAACACTCTTCAATGCGGAAAAATGCTTGAAATTTCTCGACGGCTTATTTAAACTGTAAGAGGAACGGCGCGGCGGGCGACACAACATACAACGAATTGTTCTTCAGATGTGAGGGAGAGAGGAGGGCGAGGTTATTTTTGTTTCTTTTCTGGGAGAGATGTATCGCATGCCAAAACAACAGTCAACACACGACTTCGACAACTTTGTGGTTAGTGACACTTGTCTGTTTGGCGTTTGGCAACACGACAGGAATGATCCCTAACGAGCGAGATGACCCAGTAATACGATACAGAGTGCGTCAATACTATCAGGTAATCTGGAGATGGCTGTCCCTGCATACCAATGGATATTTTTAGACAGTTACTGAGGTGCTGGTATGCCGGGAAAAGCTCAACTTTATCACACTTTATATATTTCAAATTTTAAATATTTTCCAGGATGTGATATCATCAAATTCCTTCACAACATTTTTTAAAGAAAAATAACAAGAGTTTTAGCATTACCCACCTTGCTGTATCAAAATATTATTAAACTTGTAATAGGTAGCTACTGCCTTCTGCAGCTACTTTTTCATATTGAAATTAATGTTCTTTCCATATCGCGGAAGCCACTCTAAATAGAAATCACCATAATCAAGTGGGTAGAGTAGTTCAGCCATCCCTTAGGCTAGTGATATAGAAGAAAAAAAATGTTACTCCATACATTACATAACGCGAAATAAGAGAGGTAAACCGCAGAAACAGCGAAGTTTATAACGAATATCATCTTAAAATCGCCAGATTGTAGTCACCGTGGCGCGGCTTCCATACTTCAATGGAAAAATTAGAGAAAGAGAAAAGTACACGCCAGGGAATTCAAAAAATTTTGGTCTCGAGCTCATTTTTCTTTCTTTAATGATCATCTCTCGGATAAAGCATTGCCATCGGCTAACAGCTAACCGACCCTGCCCTAAACTTCGTACCACCATTTTTTTTGGGAGAGTAAGGGCTTGTAGTCCCGTCTCTAGCTGTGTGCTTGGCATATCATGGAGAGATCATTTCTCTAGACTCTAGACCGAAACGTAATTGAGAAGAGTTTGCAAGATGAACCATGAGGTAGTATGAAGATATCAAGAAGAATAGGTAAGATCAGAATCTATTTTGGTTTTTCTAAATTTCTCCAACAACCAGATGTAAAATATAAATGGTACCTATTGTGTAATTAAACTGTCCATATGGGTGATAAGGGCTGTATTATTCAGCACATGACCCATACAGCACTACAACCACTACATTCAGATCCAACAGTTTTGTAAGAATAAGATCCTTGAACAAGGAGTGAGGACGAAGATATTTTGAGGAAACCTGTTTCTTAAGTGAACCTTTCGATCTACGCGTGTCATTTTGATAAATTTAAAACTAGCCTATTAGATAATGAGTTTTTGCTCCTCTAATGTTCTGGTATTTTGCTCACAATTTTTTGGCCTTTTAATTTAGGACATTTCTAGTTGTTGTTTTTATAAATCTCCGTTCATGTCATATATTATTTTTTTTCTTCTGAGGTTGGCTTTTCCTTTTCTTGTTTTAATAGCCAAAACCTTCTGTCCAATGCTTCTACCTTCATCAAAAGCTAATGTTGTTGTTATTGTTGTTCAATAGCATAGGGGGGAGTGATAGTACTTAGCCAACTTTAGTTGGCTCTTCCAGAACTACATATTCTTATTCCTGAGAACTTGGGCTTTTGCTTTGTAAGGTATAAAACCCTGGGTAAAACCACCAACTGGCCTGTCAAGATAGGGTTGACTAGTCTGATATATATATCTATTTGTAGTCCTCTAGCAAGACCTGCTAATCATATCTACAGATAATCAATTTCTATTTAGTCATTCATAATATTATATTAAGTTAAGACCATTTGTCAAATAAAATAAAATTTCTCATCTTTAGTGTCTTTAGTTTGGTTCTTTCACTTTTAAACCCTGCAACATCTTTAAGTAAATCTCAAATCTCTCCCTCTATATCTATCTAAACTGCCTAGTTGTGTCAAAAAAAAATAATAATAATAATAATAATCTCCACATGACAATTGAGTGTTCACATGTATTCAAGACCTTGAAAGAGCATAGATTATTTTTATTTTATCAGAAGTGAAAAGGTCCCCTGTAGACTGGTTGTATTTTTTCACAAAAAAAAGACATGTAGGTACCTACTTGTAAAGATGTGGATTTTTTCTCAATATTTTTTCATCTGAATATTTTTATTTTGAATCTCTTCTATTCAATAGTTACAAAACATGTCACCAAGTTGACCAAGTATTGAATATTTCAGCTAAGAAAAATAACATTTATAATTAACAGCAAGTTTGATTCTGATTGAGCAGTGGAAATGATTGTCTACTTAGGTAGATACCTATATTTTGTTTTTACTTTTCACAATGTCACATTCAGTTTTCAATTCACTGAGTTTTAAAGTGGAGAATAGAAAACAGATTGCAGATTGGACTCTAGATCTAACAGGTCTAACTAGAGCTTCAAGAATATAATATATACACAGGTCAAAATGATGTATGGCAATGTCTCATTGTGTAGAGTAGGGCTAGGAAAAATAAATCTAGGGCCATGCCTCTGACCATAAGTTAAGTGTAACCAGAAATCATACCTAGATATTATTTGGAAGGCAATCTACTCAGATATTATTGAATAGGTTAAGGTAGGTACTACAAAAGTTATATGTACATAACACCTAAATTAGATGTCACTTGGGAAGATGATACATATTACTTTCTATTAGCATTAGATTTCATCCTGCAGAAAGATACCAAGAACAATTGATTATAAAAGCCATTTACGTGGAGTAGCATTTCCAATATTAGACAAGTGACTGTTACTCTTATATAAATTTAATAATTTATCATAATATTATAGTGGTACTGTATAGCTAGAGAGACTTGACCCCAAACTTAGTTTTCAGTTTTAGTGGTCTTAATTTTGGTAATAATTATGATTTCAATATCCATGAGAAGTTAGATTATCAAAGGGCACCACAACTGAGTACTCAGTCTGGACTCAAGTGATCCTACTATTCCATAACTAAATTCCAGTGCAAGGGGGAAAAGACCTTAAATAATTTAGGGATAGAATTTTGGACCTACAGAGGAACATTAAGTGTGAAAAGTATGAGCTACTTATGGGAATAAAAACTCATTGGAATTCACTACCAGAAAGGTACCATACCAGTAAATGCAATGAAAAATTAAAAAACTGGAAATGAGCCTATAAATTAAAAACACTTAAAATATTTAACACACATATTTAATTTTTCAGGTACCCTACCAGCAAACCCAAATTTATATTAAAACTGGAAATGAGCCTTATATTTCAAAACAAACAAAATATTTAACTCACATACTTTATGTTGTGTTGACTAGTAATTTTATGATTTTTTGTTCTTACATTTTTTTTTTTTTCATTCTAAAACATTTCCACCAATTTTCAGTAGGGAGCTGATAACAGTTTGCTACAGAGATAAGATTACAAGAAAATAGACAAACATTATAGATCTAAAAAATGATTTATAAAGCAACTTACCAGATATAGTTGGATTCGTTGGAACTATTACTGGCTGTTTTCTAGGAACAACCTTTTCCTCAACTTCTCTGGTTTCTACAGCACTTTCAATGATAGTAGGAGCAACAGCTGGAGCTTTGTTCGATACCCAAGGATTCACTTTAGGAATTGGAGCTTCAACAAATTTCTTTTCTTGATTAACATCTTTATTTTCTGTGTTCTCGTCAATGTTCACAGGTTTGTGGTTTCTCCAACTATCATTTGTGATAGAATCACTACGCCTAATTTTCTTTATCCTAGAATGTCTGCTTTCGGGTATCATACTATGTTTTTCTCCATTATTTCGTTTTTCTTTAGATTTACGAGTTGTAACTTTGCAGAAATCATCATCTGATTCTTCATTTCTATTTTCACTTGAGTCATTTGTTGGTGAGGGTCCTGAATGTGTATCATTGGTCAAAGGACCATTTTTATCTTTCTCTTGAAGAGGTGAATCTGCTGGCATGGTTTTGGTTTTAGATGTTGCAACTGCTGGTTTTAATGAAGGTTTGGGAGCATTTCTAGTTTCTTTGAGAATTTTGGATGGTGTCTCCTTGGATTCCTTGGGAATTTTTACAGGTGTCTCTTTGTTATCTTTAGAAGTTTGAGCACTACTTGTGTTTAATTCTCCTGTTTTTAAATTTGTTAAAACTCCAGCATAAGAGACATTTGAGTTTTCAGTCTCTGGAACAACTACATTTTCATCACCCTTAATCTGACTTGCCATATTAACTTACTCTAAACTGGTTGCAGAGTTAATTGGTTTCAATCAAAACTTTCTTACAGAGTATAGGTACTTACAAGAATATTATCAAAGTGACACTTTTAACTGATCCTGTCACACAAAGTTTTCTTCTTCACAATTATTTCAAATCTCTATCGAACAAAATGTGTTAGATAAACGTGGTTAGCAAAGATGTACGCAATATACGCAGTCTTGTCCTATCACTCCCTCATTCTCCATACATAACCAAACACTTGACACCGCCTGCATGATAACGCTAATTACAAACCATTCATTTTAAATATGACGAACAGAATGATTTTAAAAGAAAATATTACTTATCAATGGACCATGAGTGAAGAGAAAAATTAAGTGTCACTGCTTGATTAAACGAAATAAACTTCATTTTTGCAGAGCAATGCAAAAACACCGAACTACGACCACGCGGTTTGACTGTTAAAGAAGTTATTAAACGGAACACTAGACTTGACCAACTTGATAATCAATAGTGAATGTAGGTAGTACGCTAGAGAACGAACTATAACATAAAACTTCCAGAATTAAGTGGATAACTATCTTATTTCGATAAAAGTCATGAAAATCAGCAAAACCTTTTTCAATTTCAATACATCGGAGTTTTCGAACGTGCTTTATTTACCTTTCTGAACATTTGCTAAAGAGTAAAGAGAAGAAGAAATGGATTTTGTACTACAGCAAGGTTGCCAGATGTGCAATGTTTACAATAAGGGATTTTTTTTAGTCCCATATTTTTTTAGGGTTTTGTTCATGTGAAGAAAAAACCCTATTAACGAGCCCTTTTAAATTATGCTATTTACCTACCTTTGCAAGCAAATATTGGTAGTCGATGTGGTTATGGCGCTAGACTTGTAATATAATCAATCTAGCGAATTCTATCGGATTAGTAGCGCGTGGATCAGCTGTGGTTCGGATCTCACCCAATGTCTGGATTTATTCCTCTAAATTTGAGTATTTGACCATGTAGTTGTAATGTTACTGAATGATAGGCATGTCCATCTACTTTAGGTACCTATTATAGCTAATTACTAAAATAGAGAAGGGAAAAAAGATAAAAAAAAATAGAGAAGGTTAACAAAGAAAGTCACATTCTATTGATAGTCTGATTAATAAATGACTTAATAAACCGTGTAGAGTGCGTAAAAGGCGACGCGGCCAATTCCAGGGATATTAGTTCAGGAAGGTGAGATAATAAATTCAATGGCACATTGTTCCGATACTCTTGCAATACCCAACAATGAGTTTTCAAAAAGAAATGCAGGAAACGTGGCGGAAATAGCGGCAAAAAAGAAATTTGAAAAATACAAACAACTAGGTCCGTGGGACCGAATTGCAAAGATGGATTGAAATTTTTGGAAGACTTGGGAGAGCGGATAATAAGTGTGACAGAAATGAAGAGAGCGAAATAATACTTGATGCAAAAAAGGATCAGTTTTTCTGTCCAATAGTTGAAAAAGCGGCGAATGTGTTGCTGAGGAGAACAGCGGATATGCGGGAGGTGTTTTATTTATGAATTTATGTATCTGTATTTTAATTAATGAATAAATATAATTTCTTCTTAATTAATTCGATTAGCAAGTTATCATAATAACAAGTAATATTAATAAAGGACTTTGACATCTCAAGCATTATCAGCTGACTGCGACTGGTGAGTCCGCTGATTCGTTTTTTGGTATATTTTCTATAAAAATAGTTACTATAATATGTACAAAGTACATAATATCAACTTCTCTTTTTATTTCATTACACAGTGAAAATTTGAAATTTATTGCAATGCATTTCAATTTTTATCATCTTTAAAAAGAGCCCATTTTCAATAGTCCATGCCTTTTAGATTCATGAGTTGTTTCCGCCAAACAAAGCCAAAGTTTGTTGGGCTCAAAATAAACTATATAAAAAATGAGCAACCTTTGTTTGACCGCTTGTTGATATCTTGAGTGGTTCTCGAGGTAGGTACTAGACGTTTTTGTAATACATACCTCTGTGGGGCTAAGTACTGTGTAAGATTGGGAAAACCGACGCTAAGAAATTACTTAAGTTATCGATGTTGTCTATTAATTTCACCCCTAGTAATCTTATACTTCTATTAAGGATCCTTTTCAAGAAGAAAATCAAATAAAGACAAAAAACCTCTGAGATCATATATAATAACATAGAGGGAACCTTACCTATCTCGAATTGAGCAAATTCGTGCGTCCAACTTTGAGCGGCTGATGAGCGGCTCTTTCAACAAATCCCTGAATTTTTTGTTTACCTCTTGCAGTGGCGGATATCTAAATATCCTTAATTTTCATGTCGGATACCAAATCTTATATTACTACATAATAAGTAGAAAATAAGGAAAGTAAAGGAGGAAGCAAAGACAAAAATAAATAATAGATAAGTGTGAAAAAAGTAAAAATATTATTTTAGAAGAATTAGGTATTTTAGGTACCCACTCCTTCGCGAGAGAAAAATTACTACAACTCTGGCACTGATTTTGAAATCAGCTGATGGTCCCTACTGGATGCAAATTTTGATACATCGGGTTCCCTCTATGTTATATGATCTCAGTGCAAAAAACCATAGTTTATGAGGAAAGCCAAATATATTATATTATAAATTGTAACAAACTAATACGGTCTTTTAAAAAATGAAAGCTAATAAAGGTGGTCCCATTTAAGATTTATAAGTGAACCCACTAACGCTAGCCCTGCTAAAGTCAAAAGTTTGAAAACCCTTGAAAAAAGCTTCCCCTATAAATTAAAATGCACTTATTTTGTGTCTCTGCATTTTTTTTACAGAAATTGTGGTTGTCTAAACAACCTCACGGTAGAATAAATACCTATAGTTAGAATATTATATTTTTCGGAGTACGCTGGATTTGAACTTTTTTTTTATGAGCCGCTGATTATTCAGTAATTATGCAATGCACAATACTCATTCAATAAATGTCTCTTTGTATTCTTCACACTTCGGCCGAGGTGTTTGATCCTATTTTATTGGAATAGAAATAGAGATCATCATGTTTAAAGTTTATAACTAAAAACTAAAGTAGTCATTTGTAACTAAAGTAGCCTTGTCCGAGTAGCTACTACTTCCGATACATTTCTAATATAAGAAATCGAAAGTATTGTGTAAAAAATAATAATAATTTGTTCCTCCAATTTTAATTAATAGGGTTTTGTTCATATGAACAAAAACCCTATTAACGATCGGTTTTAGGCGCTTGTTAGTGCGTTAAAATTGCTTGCGGTGAGCAAGCTCCTTACATGCTTTTTAATCGATTTGTTTCTACTAATTTACTAAAAACGTACATAGTATACAACAAGGAATATATTTAACAGACCGACAGACCGACAGACGGACACAAAACCAAAGTTGCTCAGAAGGTTATGAGATGTCCAGAAATATGAAAAAAAAAATTGAAATCAGAGCAAAAAATATTTTTTTTTTTTTACAAAAACGAACACAATACTTCCGATTTCCAATATTAGAAATTCCTCGGAAGTAATACACCTAGAGTGAGTTGTTTTTCCACCTTATAACAGTCTAGACTTCTACGCTCCATGAACGACGCTAGATAATGTTACTAATGTGTTATTATTACCGTGGTAACAGCCAATCACACAACTGAAATCAGAGAAACAAACATGGTACCAGCGTCAATGGCATTCCGGCTGAACCCAGACTGGGTGAGGTGTGGGTAGCGCGGGTTTGTGAGTTTCCAGCGAATGGAGGCTAACAGCCCCGTCGTGATATGACCATGCAGTTGAAAGCGACGTTTAACACACAAAACAATACTATAATAACCTTGTACATATTACCAGCGGAGTTCATTTTTTCGGGCCCTAATAGAGTCTAGTCTAAGGACTTACACTTCTCATTTAGTCACTAAAGTTAAGCAACGTCCAGCGAGACTAAGACTAATGGTCACCCTTCGAAAGTGAAAAGGGTGACCATTCAAATTCGAACCCTCTACCCTCATGATGCTGTCTCTTTCCAGCCCCACTCAGGCTGGGTCAATTTTAGTAGCTGGTTTGTGATTTTCCAGTGAATGGAGGGTAAAACCTAAGTATATGCCACACGAAAAGGAGGAAGACCACGACTTAGATGAGAGGATCAGGTCCTGGAGGATGTGCGAGTAATGGGAGTGACTGGTTGGGGCACGACAGTGAAGGACCGATCCGCATGGAGGCGAACTGTTGAGAAGGCCAAGGCCCACCCCGGGCTGTAGTGCCAATTGGTAAGGTAAGGTAAGGAGGGTGAAACCTCCGTCGTGATATAACCATGCAGTTGAAAGCCACGTTGAACCCAAATTAAAAAAAAAATTGTACCTCACAAATATTATGTAATGTGAAACCTAACGCACGATTAGGTCACGATTAGGCCAGACATTCGTAAGGCCATGCGAAAGGTCCCAGGTTTGAACTCAAGAGACGACAAAATATTTTGATTACGAGTATAGCTGTGTTAGTAAGTATTAACTTCCGGTTCGCTCGTGTTGACCAATGAAAGGTATTGTGGCGCTTCTTCCCAATCAGAAGGGAGGCATGCGTTGATAATTATGTATTGTAAGCTACAACACAGTTCACAAGCGTCTACTCTCTCATTTCTCTCTCTAGAATTCTTTCCATTTATGAACCTTTCACGTATCGTTATTAGGGGATCGATTTCAACAAGTTATTAAAAATCTCGATCCACTAAAAAAAAAAAAAAAAAAAAAATGGAATTTCAAAAGTCAGTTGAAATTTTACTATTGGTGACTTCAACAACCGGTTATTCGTTAAATTCTTTTGAAAATCCTATATTTAATTAATTTGTGGAGGGTCTCATAGATTTATTGATACCTCAAGCCACAGCCAAGAGTACAGATACCGACAAAAAGCGGTTAAATCTCCGCCGGTGGTGGTGGTCATACTTGTTAGTCGTATGTCCTTTGCAGAAGAACCCTATGTACCAAATTTCAAATCAATAGCTAAAAGCGTTCTCGAGATATCTTATTTACAGATTTTCCCTTTGTTTCAAACACATTATGTAACCAATTTTGTTATCTCGGTTCCCACAGTGCCTTCTCATGGGTTCTAATGAATCATCACATAGGCTCACAAATCATCAGGTATAAAATGAAGGAATCAACCCAGTCTGAGCCAGTTTTGTTCGGTTTCTCGGAGAGTTAACATCGTCTCTCTGCTTGTCGGTTCGGTTTTATTTATTATTTATTTTTAAATACCCATGTTTTAAAATATTATATTATAAAATCTCTATTTCATTTTCTTTTAATTTTTATTTCATCCATTTGTTAAGTGATTTTCCGTTTAAATTGCAGTCGACAGCATAGCAAATTAGGGTGAGTGTTTTTATGCATGCTTAAATTATATTATCATTTACTTAAAGACGGGAGACCACTGAGTGTAACATTTTAAATGGAAAGTGTTGCGCAACGTTTTCTGATCATCCATGAAACATTGCGCAGCGTTGCCCAACATCTTGAATATAAAATGGAAAATGTTGCAAACCTTTACAAATTTAATGTCGCTCAAAATTCCTAATGATCCATGAAACGTTGCGAGACAAAATGTTGCACTTAGTGAGATTCTGGTAGAACTAAAATTTTCTCTTCTTTTTTTTTCATCACACCTCTATTTTTTGTCTCACATTTTGGTGTTTTTTTCCACAATCCACTTTATTTTCAACTAAATTTTCCCATCGATTATCTCTTCTCTTGAGCCTCAAGATTTCTATTTTCTCATAAGTGTGAGGTTTTTTTTCTGAATATTTCCGGACCTCGGCCATTCTCTTTCCCTGTCCTATTCTAATTCACTGAACTATACAGAGTGAACGAAAAGTCCTGGGACGGATTTTTATCTTTTTAACGGTTTAAGATAGATACTTGAATTTTTGCATGAAGTTCTAACACAAGTTTGCCTAATTTCTACAGGGTGTCCCAAAAGTAGTTAAACAGGCACCAACTTTCGATTTAAATAGTACATCATATTTTTTATTCAATATTTGAAATCTACGTCAAATTTTACGTACAATTGACCCCCAAATTGATTATTTGAATGTGTGTACGGTGGATCTGCGATCAACACCGCGGAATTATGGACTTTTTTTAAAAAAAATAAAGGTGTTTAAACCCAGAGTGTGATACAACAAATCGGTGTAATTTTTCGTGCTAAATTACGTGTTAGCATTGGTCTTTTTTCCATATTTTACACGTCTGTACATACAGCTCGTGATCAAACTTTGGTCCTCCGAGAATCTCGCTCGAACACTCGCTGTAAAACCGAACGTGTAAAATATGGAAAACCCAATTCTACCAAGTGATTTAGCATGAAAAACACACTGATGCGTTAAATTCTATGATTCCGTGGGGTTGATCGCAGATCCGTTTTCTCAAAGTATCGAGTTAGGGGTCAATTGGGTAGAGAATTGAACGTAGTTTTCGAATATTGATTAAAAATAGGGGGTTTTATTTAAGAATCCAAAGTTGATGCTTGTTTCACTACTTTCGGGACACTTTGTAGAAATTTCAATTGCGACAAAAAATGGTCAAATTTGCGTTAGAACTTCATACAAAAATTCAAATCTCTATCTTAAACCGTTAAAAAATAATCACACACTCTTTGTCCATTTCATTAATTAAACACCTTTTCTCTGTCCTTTCTTTTATTATCTATCACACTCACTCTTATCTTATCTAAGTATTATCTACCCTTCCCTTAACTATGTATCAAACTCTTATTTTATTTAACTATTCTTTGTCCATTTCTTTTTTCGTCAATATTTCATCCATTGTATTTCTCTGTTTATTCCATCAATTATCTATCACTTTTATTCCTCATCTCTGTTTTTCTCTTTTCATCAATTATTATCTATCACCTTTTCATTTTCTCTTTCCTGTACTTTTCACTTATCATCCATCAATCATCTCATACCTATTTTCTTTCTTTCTCGTTCTATATCCTTCTTCTTTTATTTCTAACACCTAACCTCTTAGTTTAATCTCTGTACAAATATTTTTTCATCAATTCTTACTAATTCACTCTCCTTCTCTTAATATTCTTTTTCATCTGTAACAATATTTTCCCCTTTTAAATTAAGTATCTAATTACCTATTCTTTTTCCATATTCTTTGTTCTCTTATCTTTTTTTACTTTCCTTATCCTATAATAAGGAAAGTATTGTATTCGTCGAAAATTTGACCTACCCAGTTTTTCACATTTCTGGACGAATCATAGCCTCAGGATACCAAAAAAGTTGTTTCCAGCCTATAATAAGGAAAGTATTGTATTCGTCGAAAATTTGACCTACCCAGTTTTTCACATTTCTGGACGAATCATAGCCTCAGGATACCAAAAAAGTTGTTTCCAGCCATTGGTCCGTGCGTCTGTCTGTCTGTGTGTGAACAGGATATCTCAAGAACGGTAAGAGCTAGAGACTTGAAATTTGGTATGCAAATTAATTTTATACACCAGACGAACCACGAAACTTTTGGTTAAAATCGGCCGCAAAATGCGGCCGCAAGGCCCCAAATATTGGCCGCAAGCGCCGCTTCTATGAATTGGTTAAAGATACAAAAAAAGTTAAAGAACAACATTTTCTTAGATTAAAAAAATAATAGGGGTCTCTTCTTATCATTTTTTTAATATCTTGAACTTTTTGGACCTCGGCCCCAATTTACCGGTATTTTGGGGGGGACCCGCTTTGACTAACTTTTTTATTATTCATCCTAGATGGGGATCAAATCCAATGATTTTGAGATGCTGATTACGAATTTGGCTTTGATTTTTAGCTAACTGTTACCTTTGAGTCACCAGTGGCTTTTGGTCCTGTTCCCATTCCTAATATGATAAGGAAAGTCGTGTGATGTTTACACCAGATTTTTTTTCATCATGTATCTCTCACCCATTCTCCTACTTCCTTGTTCTTCTTATCAATTATCTCTCACCTCTTCTCTTTCTCCCTGGTTCTTTTCTCTTTTTATAAATTATCTCCCACCTATTCTATTTTTCCCTTGTTCTATTCTCTTTCATTAGTTATCTCTCACCATTTCACCAATCTTTCTTTTTTTTCATTAATAATCTTACACCTATTCTCCAACTCCTTGGTCCTTATTTTTCCATCAATTATCTCTCACTATGATCTTTCGTCTTTTTTTAATTTTTTCTCACTTATTCTTTTTTTCGTTTGTTCTATTCTTTTGTCTTATTCTTTTGTAATAATCACCGCTTACCGGGCTAATTATTTATTTAACTATCTCTCACCAATTCTGTTCCTCCATTGTTCTATTTTTTTTTTTTTTTTTTCATCAATTATCTCTCACACATTATCTTTCTCCCTTGTTCTATATTTTTCATCAATTATCTCTCACCCATTCTCTTTCTCCTTTGTTCTATTCTTTTGTCATAAATTATCTCTCACCCATTCTCTTTCTCCTTTGTTCTATTCTTTTGTCATAAATTATCTCTCACCCATTCTCTTTCTCCTTTGTTCTATTCTTTTGTCATAAATTATCTCTCAACCATTCTGTTTCTCCTTTGTTCTATTCTTTTTTAATCAATTATCTCTCACCCATTCTCTTTCTCCTTTGTTCTATCTTTTTGTCATAAATTATCTCTCACCCATTAAATTTCTACCTTGTTCTATTCTTTTGTCATAAGTTATCTCTCACCATTCTCTTTCTCCTTTGTTCTATTCTTTTGTCATAAATTATCTCTCACCCATTCTCTTTCTCCTTTGTTCTATTCTTTTTTAATCAATTATCTCTCACCCATTTTCTTTCTCCTTTGTTCTATTCTTTTGTCATAAATTATCTCTCACCCATTCTGTTTCTCCTTTGTTCTATTCTTTTTTAATCAATTATCTCTCACCCATTCTCTTTCTCCTTTGTTCTATTCTTTTGTCATAAATTATCTCTCACCCATTCTTTTTCTCCCTTGTTCTATTCTTTTTAATCAATTATCTCTCACCCATTCTCTTTCTCCTTTGTTCTATTCTTTTGTCATAAATTATCTCTCACCCATTAAATTTCTCCCTTGTTCTATTCTTTTGTCATAAATTATCTCTCACCCATTGTCTTTCTCCCTTCTTCTATTCTTTTTTAATCAATTATCTCTCACCCATTCTCTTTCTCCTTTGTTCTATTCATGAAAAATATTCATTTTTTAAAAATATTAAATCTGTAATCGCAACTGTTCAATCTTCTAAGGGCACTAAGAAAGTTAAAAACAGACTTGGATAAATAACAGATACAACTGAACAGATACTGTACTAGCGATTAGATTTCTGGTAGGGAGTGTCATAAACAACACATATTTATCCTATCAAATATGTAAGACCTGTTTGACTGCTGGAGTAAAGGGACTTTTCAGTCTTAACTCGGCAGTATAAACAAGGTATATTCTATTATGGTGAGGAAAGGATCGGGTGTAGGGGTGGAGGAGCCCGAGGGTGTTGGGTTGTAGCGTTATGCTACAACCCAACAGCCATTTTAAAAGCGATAGTACGAGATAATACTAGTTAAATCGCGTATTATCGCTTTCTTTTTTTTCTGTTCTTTTTTGCCTGTGGCATTTTGTGGTTCTATTTTGTTGCATGATTTTTTGTTACATGCTTCTTCCTTAAAGTACCTTTTTCTTGTAAATATTTAGGTTTTCCTTTTTCGCCTGATTTTGTACCCTTGCATTCTTAGCTTTATTGTGTCCGAACTAATTTCAGTACTAGCAGCCCACACAACTTACCCAGCCCACTTCAACCACACATTACAACCAGTCCACTCAGCCTACACAGGCCACCATGACCGGTCGGACCACCCAGTCCACCTGGACCACCAAGCCCCCCCAGCCCACGTATACCACCCAGACACCCCCACCATCCTGTCCACCAAGTCAACCTAACCCAACCCAACTCAACCAGACCATCCAGCCCAATAAGATCTCTGTGAAGTTAAAGTACGTATTGAACTAATATGAAAAGTTTTTTCGTTTATTTATTTTAACTCCTCTCTTAGCTTTTAATTTATTAACTGTTTCTTTTGTATGTTGTATTTCCCGTTTTTGCATGATTTGGCTCTTTTGCATTCTTAGTTATTTTTGTTTCAGAACTAATGTAAAGATGTCATGGTTGGGCCTGCAACTCGTACACCCAGCATATCCAACTCTCCCAGCCCAACCCTTCAGTCTACCTATATTCCCGCAAAAACTACGAAGTTATTTTTTGTACTCTTTGATTTTTGTTATTTTCCTTCTTTTTTATGATATTGTTGTGTTGCATATTAATTGATATTTTACAGATCTAAGTCAGGTTTTGAGTATGATAAACAACAGATACAATACAAATTATAAGATCAGATGTTAAGTGTGATAAACAACAGATACTATACAAGCGATCCGGTGTCAGGCATCAAGTGGGATAAACAACAAATACTATACAAGCGATCAGGTGTCAGGTATTAAGTGGGATAAACAACAGATACTATACAAGCGATCAGGTGTCAGGTATGAAGTGTGATAAACGAAAGATACTTTACAAGCGATTAGGTGTCAGGTATTAAGTGTGATAAACAACAGATACTTTACATGTGGTCAAGCATGATTTTTTTGCATGTTTTTATAAATATAATTATATATTTTTTTTTAAACTCGAATGCATGTTTTTCGTAGAAGATTTTTCTTATGGTGAGGAAAGGACCGGGTGTAGGGGTGGAGGAGCCCGAGGGTGTTGGGTTGTAGTGTTAGGCTACAACCCAACACCTATTTCAAAAGCGACAGTACGAGACAATACTAGTTACATCGCGTACTATCGCTTCTTTTTTTTCTTCTTTTTTTTCTTGTCGCATTTCGTGGCTTTATAATGGTTGCATGCTTTGTATATTTTCTCCTAATTGTTATTTTTTTACTTTCTGTATTAAATATTACATTTTTTGCATGATTTTACAATGTTGCATTCTAAGTTTGTTTCAGAACTGATTTGAAGGTGTGGAATCCAACTCAAATATGCCACTTAACTCACACTGTCCATCGAGTCAACGTAAACCAGATTCTATACACTCGATGAGGTCAGGTATACTATTGCAGTGATCAGGTCGGGTGTTAGGTGAGATAAAAAATAGGTGTCAGGTATTTAGTGTGGTTAACAACAGATACTCGTACTATACAAGCGATCAGGTATCAGGTATCAGGTATTGAGTGTTATAAACAACAGATACTAGACAAGCGATCAGGTGTCAGGTATCAAGTGGGTTAAACAACAGATACTACACAAGCGATCAAGTGTCAGATATTAAGTGTGATAAATAACAGATACTATACAAGCGATCAGATGTCAGGTACTAAGAGTGATAAACAACAGATACTATACAAAAATGTGGTGAAGCATGATTTTTTGCATGTTTTATTTTTAAACTCGAATGCATGTTTTTCGTATAAGATTTCTGTTATGGTGAGGAAAGGATCGGGTGTTGGGTTGTAGTGTTAGGCTACAACCCAAAACCTATTTTAAAAGAGATAGTACGAGATAATACTAATTAAATCGCGTACTATCGCTTTCTTTTTTTTCTTCTTTTTTTTGCCTGGTGCATTTTGTGGTTATATTTTGGTGCAAGATTTTTTGTTGCATGCTTCATTGTTTTCTCTTCCTTATAGGACCTTTTTGTTGTTATTGTTTAATATTGTGGTTTTCCTTTTTCGCATGATTTTGTACTGTTGCATTCTCAGTTTTTTTTGTTTCAGAACTATTTTCAGTCCAAACAGTCCACCCAACTTACCCAGCCCACTTCGACCACACATTACAACCACTCCACTCAACCTACATAGCCCACCTCGACTGGTCCGACCACCCAGCCCACCTGGACCACCTAGACTCCCCAGCCCACGTACACCACCCAGTCACCCCGACCATCCAGCCCAATAAGTTCTCTGTGAAGTTAAAGTATGTATTGAATTGATATGAAAAGTTTTTTTATTTATTTATTTTAACTCTTCTTTTGGCTTTTAATTTATTAACTGTTTCTTGTGTATGTTGTATTTTGTGGTTTTCCTTTTTTTTGCATGATTGTTTATTTTCATTTTTCAATTCGCATGCAAATTGTGGTTTTCCTCTTTCGCATGATTTTGTACTGTTGCATTCTTAGTTTTTTTGTTTCGCATGCATTTTTTCTTTTTATGGTGAGGAAAGGTTCGGGTGTAGGGTTGGAGGAGCCCGAGGGTGTTGGGTTGTAGTGTTATGCTACAACCCAACACCCATTTTAAAAGCGATAGTATGAGATAATACTAGTTAAATCGCGTATTATCGCTTTCTTTTTTTTTTTTTTTTTTTTGCCTGTTGCATTTTGTGGTTTTATTTTGTTGATCCACCCAGCCCCGCCAATTTGCCAAGCCCCTTCTAGACCACGCAGCCACCAAGTCACCCCGACCACCAAGTCCACTAAGTTAACCCAACCCAACCAGACAACCCAGCCCTACCCGACCACCCAGACCACCCAGCCCATTCCGACCACCCAGCCCACCGAGTGAACCCTACCCGACCCGACCATTCCGACGACCAAGACCAGTCCGACCACCTAGCCTGTTAAGTTTTAGTATTAAGTTTTAATATATTGTGCATGTTCGATATTATTTGCTTTCGTCTTGTTTTTTTTTGCATATTATTAAAAATAATTTTTATACAAGCATTCTACAAGCGATAGTACGAGATAATACTAGTTACATAGCGTATTATTGCTTTTCTTAGCTTGTAGCATTTTCTTTTGTTTTTTTTTGTTGTATGATAATGCTGCATGCTCCTGTGTTCTCTTCCTAAAATTACCTATTTCTTTTACTGGTTGTATTTTGTGGTTTTCCTTTTTTGCATGATTTTGTGCTGTTCCATTCTTAGTCTTTTGTTTCAGATCTGATTTTAGTACATTCAGCTCAACCACTCCAGTCAACCTACTTAGCTCACAAAGACCTGTTCACCCTGACCACCAAGACTACCAGAAACCAAATCGACCAGCCCGACCAATCCAACCACACTTGACCTTGACCACCATGACCTGTTCGACCAGCCTGAACACCTCGACCACCTTGACAACCCAGCCCACGTACACAACCCAGCCACCCCGACCATCCTGTCCACCAAGTCAACCGAACCCAACCCGACCACCCAGCCCACTAAATACTCTGTGAAGTTAAAGCCTTTAGGTAGGACATTATTGTTATTTTCTTTTTTCTTTTTACTTATTTATTTTGTCGTTTGTTTGTTTGTTTTTCTTTTCTTTTCTTAATTTTATACTGTTACCTATACTTTGTCCTCCTACTAAAGCTTAAAAAAAAGTATGTATTGAATTTATAGGAAAAGTTTTTTATTTTTTTTAACTCCTCTTTTAGATTTTAATTTTTTGCATTATTAAATTTTCCCGTTCATAAAATTAACTGTTTTTTGAGTATGTTGTATTTTGTGGTTTTAATTTTATTGCATGATTTGGTACTATTCCATTCTTAGTTTTTTTATTTCGCATGCATTTTTTTCTTATGGTGAGGAAAGGTCCGGCTGTAGGGGAGGAGGAGGCCGAGGGTGTTGGGTTGTACTGTTAAGCTACAACCCAACACCTATTTTAAAAGCGATAGTACGAGATAATACTAGTTAAATCGCGTATTATCGCTTTCTTTTTTTTTTCTTTCTTTTTTGCCTGCTGCATTTTGTAGTTATACCTTGTTGCATGGTTCTGTGTTTTCTCTTCCTTATACTACCTTTTTATTTTACTGGTTGTATTTTGTGGTTTTTTTTATGATTTTGTACTGTTGCATTCTTAGTCTTTTGTTTCAGAACTGATTTCAGAACATCCAGCCCAAAGTCCGTCAGAGTCAAACTACTTAGATCACAGAGACCTGTACACCCTGACCTGTAGACATCCCGAAACCAACTCGACCAGCCCGACCACACTAACCACCTCGACCACACTAACCACCTCGACCACTCTAACCACCTCGACCACACTAACCACCTCGACC
This sequence comes from Bactericera cockerelli, assembly GCA_024516035.1. Lineage (NCBI taxonomy): Eukaryota > Metazoa > Arthropoda > Insecta > Hemiptera > Triozidae > Bactericera > Bactericera cockerelli. The sequence continues at coordinate 19,364,564 of CM044960.1, forward strand.
ACACTAACCACCTCGACCACTCTAACCACCTCGACCACTCTAACCACCTCGACCACACTAACCACCTCGACCACTCTAACCACCTCGACCACACTAACCACCTCGACCACACTAACCAAATCGACCACTCTAACCACCTCGACTACACTAACCATCTCAACCACACTAACCACCTCGACCACTCTAACCACCTCGACCACTCTAACCACCTCAACCACTCTAACCACCTCGACTACACTAACCACCTCGACCACACTAACCACCTCGACCGCACTAACCACCTCGACCACACTAACCACCTCGACTACCCTAAACACCTCGACTACCCTAACCACCTCGACCACCCTTACCACCTCAACTACCCTAACCACCTTGACCACCCTGACCACCTCGACTCCTCGACAACCCTAACCACCTCGACTACCCTAACCACCTCGACTACTCTAACCACCTAGACCACCGTGACCACCCCGACTCCTCGACTACCTTAACCACCTCGACCATCATGACCTCTTTGACCACCATGACCTCTTTGACCACGCTGACCACCTCGACAACCCTAACCACCTTGACTACCCTAACCACCTCGACTACCCTAACCACCTCGACTACTCTAACCACCTAGACCACCGTGACCACCCCGACTCCTCGACTACCCTAACCACCTCGACCATCATGACCTCTTTGACCACCATGACCTCTTTGACCACGCTGACCACCTCGACTACCCTAACCACCTCGACAACCCTAACCACCTCAAACACCTTCACCTCACTGACCACCTTGACAACCTCGACCACCCTAACCACCTCGACCACCCTAACCACCTCGACCACCCTAACCACCTCGACCACCCTAACCACCTCGACCACCCTGACCATCTCGACCACCCTAACCACCTCGACCACCCTAACCACCTCGACCACCCTAACCACCTCGACCACCCTAACCACCTCGACCACCCTAACCACCTCGACCACCCTGACCATCTCGACGACCCTAACCACCTCGACCACCCTAACCACCTCGACCACTCTGACCATCTCGTCGACCCTAACCACCTCGACCACCCTAACCACCTCGACCACCCTGACCATCTCGACGACCCTGACCACCCTAACCACCTCGACCACCCTAACCACCTCGACCACCCTAACCACCTCGACCACCCTAACCACCTCGACCACCCTAACCACCTCGACCACCCTAACCACCTCGACCACCCTGACAATCTCGACGACCCTAACCACCTCGACCACCCTAACCACCTCGACCACCCTAACCACCTCGACCACCCTAACCACCTCGACCACCCTGACAATCTCGACGACCCTAACCACCTCGACCACCCTAACCACCTCGACCACCCTAACCACCTCGACCACCCTAACCACCTCGACCACTCTGACCATCTCGACGACCCTAACCACCTCGACCACCCTAACCACCTCGACCACCCTAACCACCTCGACCACTCTGACCATCTCGTCGACCCTAACCACCTCGACCACCCTAACCACCTCGACCACCCTGACCATCTCGACGACCCTGACCACCCTAACCACCTCGACCACCCTAACCACCTCGACCACCCTAACCACCTCGACCACCCTAACCACCTCGACCACCCTGACCATCTCGACGACCCTAACCACCTCGACCACCCTAACCACCTCGACCACTCTGACCATCTCGTCGACCCTAACCACCTCGACCACCCTAACCACCTCGACCACCCTGACCATCTCGACGACCCTGACCACCCTAACCACCTCGACCACCCTAACCACCTCGACCACCCTAACCACCTCGACCACCCTAACCACCTCGACCACCCTAACCACCTCGACCACCCTAACCACCTCGACCACCCTAACCACCTCGACCACCCTGACAATCTCGACGACCCTAACCACCTCGACCACCCTAACCACCTCGACCACCCTAACCACCTCGACCACTCTGACCATCTCGACGACCCTAACCACCTCGACCACCCTAACCACCTCGACCACTCTGACCATCTCGACGACCCTAACCACCTCGACCACCCTAACCACCTCGACCACCCTGACCATCTCGACGACCCTGACCATCTTGACGACCCTAACCACCTCGACCACCCTAACCATCTCGACCACCCTAACCACCTCGAATACCCTAACCACCACGACTACCCTAACCACCTCGACCACCTCGACCACCCTAACCACCTCGACCACCCTGACCATCTCGACCAACCACAACATTAGTATTAAGTTTAGTATTTAAGTAAATTAGCTGCCGTAAACGCTACTCAAACTTTTTTAGTCACAATTGGTATCACACAGCATTAGTATTAAGTTTAGTAGGTAATTAAGTAAATTGGTTGTCGTAAACGCTACTCAAGCTTTTTTAGTCACAATTAGTATTACACAGCATTAGTATTAAGTTTAGTATTTCGGTAAATTAGCTGCCGTAAACGCTACTCAAAGTTTTTGAGTAACAATTAGTATTATACAGCATTAGTATTAAGTTTACTATTAAGTATATTGACCTTAGCCCTATGCTATATTAGTATTAAGTTTAGTATTAAGAATATTGACATTACTCCTAAGCTATATTAGTATTAAGTTTAGTATTAAGAATATTGACATTACTCCTATGCTACATTAGTATTAAGAATATTGACATTACTCCAAAGCTACATTAGTATTAAGTTTAGTATTAAGAATATAGACATTACTCCTAAGCTATATTAGTATTAAGTTTAGTATTAAGAATATTGACATTACTCCTATGCTACATTAGTATTAAGTTTAGTATTAAGAATATTGACATTACTCCTATGCTATACCTATTAGTATTAATTTTAGTATGAAGAATATTGACATTACACCTATGCTGCATTAGTATTAAGTTTAGTATTAAGAATATTGACATTACTCCTATGCTATATTAGTATTGAGTTTAGTATTAAGAATATTGACATTACTCCTATACTATATTAGTATTAAGTTTAGTATTAAGAATATTGACATTACTCCTAAGCTACATTAGTATTAAGTTTAGTATTAAGAATATTGACATTAGTCCTTTGCTACATTAGTATTAAGTTTAGTATTAAGAATATTGACATTAGCCCTATGCTACATTAGCATTAAGTTTAGTATTAAGAATATTGACACTCGAATGCAGATGTTTTTTTTTTTGCACTTTCCTTAATTCACCTTCTATTTCACTTGTTGGCGCCACAAGTTTTTTTCGATTTAGTTTATAGAGAAGTGGATTAGGCCTTAAAATATGTATCCCTTCTGTGAAAGGGATAAATATTATAGGGGATACCACTTAGGGAGTTAGAAAAACGGGCTGGAACTCTACCTCTTGGGTGGCCTGGAAACGAGTTCACTCTGATATTTTTATTTAACCTGTGAGTACACGCGCTAAAAATCCGAACGTCAATACACGCGCGATGAAAAAAATTCTCACACCTGGTTTTGCATTGTATTTCGTTCTGCTTGAAGAGTTATATAATATTTTTAAGATACATTAAGTTGACTTATGTATTTAAAAGATATTTAAAGTAATTTTAGCAATTTTTTTTCCAAATGGTTGCAGTTCGAACCCCTGATTTGAATTTTTTTTTTTTTTTCCAAAATTTGTTCATCGTAAGCCATAGTGACATAAGTTTGTAGGGCAATTCACAGTATATCTTATAATCAAGAATATTATGTAATTATATTTGTTTAGGTACTTCTAAAAGCTAAAAACAGAAACGATAAAAAAATAAATGTACTTAGATTATACCAGGAGGTAAATAGGTAGGTAGGTACCCATTATAGTAGGTGGAGAAAGACTACAAAGAATACTAATTATTTCAGTATCTAGCAAAAAAAGTGTAGGAAGGTACCTAACTACCTAATATTATTACAAAGAAATTTAATTAATGTTAGTTAAAAGTTTATATTTTGTTAGTTAAAAATCATTATAATAATTACTATAACAATAGTGAACAATCACGATTTTGGTAGATAAACACACTAATTTTCTTTAAAAAAATATATTTCTTTATATAAAACAATTGTTATTATTATATTAATTAATTATTAGAACTAATTATTATAAATAATTAATTAAATTAAACTAAATAGTTAGTAACAGAAAAAAAAAACTTGAACAAAAAAAAGTTACGTCAGTACACGCGCGATGAAAAAAAATCTCACATTTCAGACGGATCTGAACTTTTCGCCACGTCACGGGCAACAGAAATTGAAAATAGCTCAAGGGACTGTGGATACATCTAGATAAACATATTATCAACAGCTACTCCAGGTCCCTACAGGTTAGGACCAATATCGATCAAGTTCTAGCGTTTTTGCCGAGCGTGTGAGAATTTTTCCCTATGTGCGTGTACTCACGGGTTAATTGACGAATGGTCTTGAATATTTTTATGATTCACCTGTCTATCGAATAAGGTCTCTTTTTTTGGCGAGGAAAGGTCCGGCTGTAGGGGAGGAGGAGGCCGAGGGTGTTGGGTTGTACTGTTTAGCTACTACCCAACAACTATTTTACAAGCGATAGTACGAGATAATACTAGTTACATCGCGTATTATCGCTTATTTCTTTTTTTTTTTCTTTTTTTTTTTTGCTTATTGTATTTTACCTTTGTAGCATGGTTTAATGTTGCATGATTTTGTGTTGCATGATTTTCTATGTTTTTTCTATTCTTGGGTTTCCTTTTTTCTCTTTATTGTACTGTTCAATTGTGCATGTTGTTCTTAGGATTCATTTTCAGCCTATCCAGCCTACCCACTCTACACAGTCGGGCCGGGAGCTCAACCTAATAAATCTGCCCAAAACGTTGCTTAGCTTTTTATTTTTAAGATTAGTATTAAGAATATAAGAGGGATGGGATTTGATTGGCAGTTACATCTGTCCTAAACGTTGCCTTAGCTTCTTAGCTTTAAAGTTAGTATTAAGAATATATTTAAGTGGTCGGGGGGTTGACAGCTAATACTAAATCACTTGTATCCCCAGAACAGCTCAAACGATTTTCTTCAAATTTGTTTTATATGCTAGAATATTATTTTTTCTACATTCTAGATCTAGATTTTACAACAAAAAAATTCTGTATCGGCAAGTCGTAGACCTTATTTTTTGACTTTTTTGTCCAAAATTTCGGATTTTCTTAAATACCTATCACAGTTAAATTATAATGAATTAAAAAATAAATATAAATAGTCTGCTACATATAAAAATTAATATAAAAACGTCTTCTATTTGTGTGGAAAAGTTCATCAAAATCCGTTGAGTAGTTTCCGAGATTTGCGCGTTACAAGGAATATTTTTAACAGACCGACAGATGGACACAAAACCAAAGTTGCTCTAGAGGTTATGAAACCTCCAAATTGAAATCAGAGCAAAAAATATTTTTTTTTACAAAAACGAACACAATACTTCCGATTTCTAATAATAGAAATTTCTCTGAAGTAATATCTTAACCATTCTATGTATTAGATACTTACATAATTATTAGGCTGATACCTACCTATAGTTATTTTTAAATTTTAGTCAATAAATTTTAATGAGTAACAAGACTGATGAGTCATCTAGATTGATAATACATTAGATAACAAATCAATCAAGCCGTATTGAAAATAGAACAGCAAGTGTCCCAAATTTGAGCAGATCAATCGCATCAGAAATTGTACCTTGTGTTCAATTAACCCCACCCTTCGGATATAGCATATATATTATGCTAATAATATTATAACGGTGCAGATTGCTGTCTAAAAATGATAACAAGTTTAATTGAATAAAGGGTGATTCATAAACAATCATAGTAATAATTTACCGATCCAGTTTAATTTTATGGAGAAACAATCTTAGTAGCTTGATCGCTAAGGCAACGGACATACTTAACTCATATTTGATGGGCTCATGCAGGGACTTCTAAAGATATTTGTACTGTGAGAACCTTTTGTCATAGATTTTCATTAATTTATTTTAGGATATGATTCGTTTTATGATTTTATAGTTTTGGATCAGATTGACTACTCTTCGTATCCTCAAAGTGCTCAAAATTCGATTACTTTTGGGTTTCAATACGCTTACTGAAATCACCTCGATGAGATATTTTTCGTTGAATACCTATCAACCTACATTACAACATGATTTTGGACGTCTTTCACTGTCTTTAGACCCTTTTATATCTATGTATATTTAATTGGACACCATGAATAGTACCTATTGTCTTCTTGAGACCTTTGGGGGTCCTAAAATTATTAAGAAAGGAATTTGAAGAATTGAAAATTATTGAACATTAACAGCCGAAAATTTGAAAAGGTCTGGGCCATTTTAGGAGACTGTGAATAAATATTTGAACCCAATCGTGGTCCAATAACCCCAAAAAAAACTAACAAAAGAGCTACATTTGAAAAAAAAATCCATCCCTGATCAACCCGGTATAAAACAATGCACTTCTGACTCAGATGCAAGAGCCAAAAAAACATCAAGCGAGTGTCAAAAACTTGTATCCATTACAAATTTAATTGATTAAATGTGTAATTGTTTCGTTACTGTGCCAGGGAATTACCCCCATGGGCGTCCAAACCCTAGTCATCATCATTCAGACATCCAAACCGGACCTAAGATTTCTCTCTTCATCAGTTAGTCATAGAAACGTAACAAAATAACAAAATAATTTTAAAGTAACTGATAGTAAAACACATTGATATTTTCACGATAAATCTTTATTCCTTCAAATTTGCAAGATAGTTTGATTTATTTTAGTGTAATACGACTTTTTATCGAATTTCAAGTTTTTCATGTGAATAATGGCGCCGAACAGACTGCTGAGCATATTGTTGCAGAGGAATGATGGCCAGGTGCCCTGGGGATTCACCGTAGTGGGCGGGGTAGAAGTCAGCTTACCCATCATCATTGATCAGGTGAGTTCTCTACTTGCACAACAGTCGCACTAACCACAGTGTCCTTACCCGATGTAATGTTTTGAACGGTTCCGGGATCATATTATGATCCCGGAACCACCTCTCCCCGAAAAACCACCTCTCCCCCTAAACATAATGTTTAGGGGGAGAGGTGGTTTTTAGTGAGGATGATGCACTGTTGTCCGCATCTCAGTACTCACACTGTTCACTAGGGTAAAATCTAGTGTTCGTCTGCAAATTTTACCACCTCTCCTTAAAAAAAAAAAAAAAAAAAAAAAAAAAAAAAAACAAGATATGACTACCTTCACTGTCAAAACTTTTTGGATAGGAGGTCTGGAACTTGTCCCTTTTTCAATTAGTACATTTTTTGGGTAGCTATTACCCCAAAAAACTACTAATTGATATTAAAAAAAACTTCTACTAACTACAGAATGATATCAACCCTAATTGAATATATTAGGGTTGTTGATATCTGATATTTAAGAAAATCCAAAAAAAAAATGATCAAAAAGTGCCACCTTAGCAGTGTAAGGGTAGCCTCAAATGTTTCCGCAAGATATTTTTAATTTTGAAAACCATCTACATATTAGTAGATTGTTTTTTTTTTTTTATTAACCCCTATGTCTAGGGGGTTAATAAATGAAAAATGTTGATGTACAGATGCTCCATGATTGCATTATTAATAGCATCTGAGTTAGGCGTGTGTAAGGCTGTGAGTCCAAATTAATTTAAAGAATCGGACTGTACATTTCACAAACTGACTAGTTCTACATACAAGAAGCTAGGATAAAGGTTTGCCTATTATAAGGGTTTTGAAGAATTTTAACATCGGACGAGAGACTCTATAGTTTGAGAATTTGACATTGATTTTTTTTTACATAATTTTGCAATCAACACTTTTTCTTGAACTATAACAAAGGTACACTCACTGGTACATGCATGAAGACCTTTATCACCGACAGTTGATAATGCAAAGTAGTGGAGAATAAAAATATCCCAAGAGTAAACATTGCCATTTCTTTGTGTAACGATGTTTGGACGCATCGTTTTCTGATAACAAACAGGGTGGTGTTGCAAGTTTCAGAATTACCTTTACTGAGAGGGAAGATGTAGATATTGTAGAAACCTAGTATACCCCACAAAAGATTGATGGCCTTTTCACAGCGAGTTACCCTATGAGCATACTACTTGGGCTGTTTCGAAGAGAAGTCAGTCGGTGTTTCGAAGAGAAGTCACACTAATTTCGGTGAAATCCGTTCTGTGGTTTCTGAGATTTGCGCGTTACAAGGGCGAAGTTAATGCCCCGAGGAATTCTTTGCCACTAAACTCAAGAAGCGTTTGCTGACCCCAACAAAAACTCTTTCAGTGAATACCAGTATTTCATCAGGCTCAAATAGACAAGCGTCTTTGATTAAACTGCGCTTGATTCACCCTGTAATTATTAGGTATTACTTCTGATAAGAATCAGTCCAAAAGCCATCTCCATTGCAATCGGTTGGAAGGCAAATGAAACGGTAATTTGAAATAATTTTGTCGGTTGAAACCAATAACAGTTGTGAGTTTCTTTTGAATGTTTCAAATCATAAGGCGCGCACTTTTTTTTCGAAGTTCTAACTAATACTGTTCCAAATTCAAAAAAATACTTTCCTTATCCTATAGAAATAAAGAAATATTTATTATAATGTTGTGAATTGTAATTTTCGATGTCTGGTTAGTGTTAAAGTACTGTTTTTTTGACAAATTCTTTATAAAAATAATAACATTTTTGCGTTAAGTTTGAACTGCATTAAACCAATGAAAATGTAGATGGATTCTTATTTTTATTACAAACCTACCTACTACCTCCATAGTCTGCATATCAGTTCAAAATAGATAGTGCCTCCTGCATTTATAATTATTTTTCATCCGATTCTGCCACATTGCATAGTCAACTGTCTGGCAGGCGAACATAATATATTATTTAATTATCACTTCATGAGGTTGATTTTGTATCAAATTCTATTTGAATAATATCAATTAAGACTATCCGGATGTTTTCATAGCCTAATGTTAAATAGATTGTTATAAAAAATAAACCTTTACTATAATTTCAGGTTTATCGAGGCACATTAGCAAGTGAACATTTAAACGAGGGAGATATTATTCTAAAAATAGAGAACACTGATTGTTCAGCACTCAGAATTAAAGATATAGAATATTTAATACACGGTCCTGCTAGTTCACTAGATCTTCTAGTTTGGAAAAATCCCGAAGACATGGTGAAATTAGTTAAGAAACAAGATCATATCTACTCCCCAGGAACCCAAATTTATAGTGAAGTGTTCCACGAAGAAATTAATAAACATGAAGAAAATAGTTCAAACTTTAAATTTGACTTCAAGTACCCTCATCAGTTCCTTGATCTGAATAAATTTAATAAACAACCACAGGACCTGATCCAAAATCAACAACAACAACCACCACCACCCGAATTTTACAATGTTTCAAGGTTTGGTACAAACGATTTTATAAAAGTTGGCGGAAACTCAACAAATGAGACATTAAAAGCTTCGAAAGAATATAATAACGACACGAACAATTTTAGGAAATCTAAAATGACAAAAGACACTACCAAACACATTCAAAATGAAAGCACATACAACGAGTTTAGTGAGAATAAACTCACTAACAATGTGATATACAATAATGTAAATAATTTTAAAAACTCTGACATAATGAAACAATCTGATATCATGACAAACAGTCGATCTGAAGTTCAAAGTCGAACTTCAAACCTAAACAATTCTTCAAAAGCATATAATAAAAGTATGAAAATAACCGATCATGCATTTACCAAAAATATTGAAAATGCAACTTATAAAAAATCAAAACACACTATTAACGACAGAACATATTTAATTACAGATCAGAAGGAACTAAACACTAAAACTTCAGAATTGGATGTTGAGTTTAAACCTTTAGCTAACTCAACGATCCTGACAAAGCCAAGTGTAGGAGAGCCTCAAAAGAAAACATCTGAAATTAAAAAAGAAGATGAAGATGACGTAGATGCTCAGTTTACGAAATATTATGAAAATATGATTGAATCCAAGAAAAAAGATGAGAAAAATGAAAAAATAATGCAACATACTACTAAGCCTGTTATCGTAAAGGAAATCTTTACCGAGACAAAGTCAAATGCCCCCTGTTTAACCAAAACTATCAATCAAAACTTGAAGAAAGGAAAAGGATTTCAAAAAGTTCCGAGAGAGTTATTAATGAGGCCAAAAAAGATATCACTGAACTTGTCTATAAGGACTTTTCAAATGCAGAATGGAGTGGAAAAACTGAAGTGCATACGTCTCAGAAGATAGTTCAAAATAAGGAAAATCTCGAGGACCAAGGTAAAATTGAAATGAAAATTATAGAAGATGAGGACGAAGATGAACCATACAATGAACTGGAGAAGAATCCGATGTTTAAGAGACTGAGAATTATGGAGGAGCAAATAGAACGATGTATGTCACCAGAACGGCTAGAACGAGAAAAACAATTCAATAAGAAATTCGAAGAATATTACAAAGAAAAAACCAGCAAAAGTAATCTCATGAAATCGAGATGGCATGCAAAAGGTAAGCAGCATTCCGAGGAAAATTTACACACACCAACCAAACCTTACATGCCCAAACCTCAAGAGAGACTCACCGATCCTAGAGGAGTGTTTTTTAAGAAAAGATACGAAGAGTGTGTTTCGAGCTCAAGTGTGAACGGAAAGCGAGAAATAAAGTTCAACACTGGATTCAATGACTCAAGAAAGTTTTGGAAAGAAATGGAGAAAAATTGCCCTGGAAACTCCATTGAATATCGAACTCACTTTATAAATTTACAGAAAAAATTCAACCAAAAATCCAGTGAAGAAAAACATGAAAACAATGTTATTATTGAACCTGTAGCAAAGTGTTTTTCTCCTTATGATAACCATATAGAACAAAAAATGGTTAAAAAAGAGAGAATTCCTCTACAAGAAGTACAGGAACCATTGATTATTAAGAAACATATTGATTACGACAGGTCAAAAACACCTGTTGGATTTTACGAAAACAAGAAGGTTAAACTGAAAGTCGAAATACCAAATAAAGCGTTGGAAAAAATTCAAAAATTCGCCAAACACGAAGATCGAAAATTGCGAAGTCCTGTAGCGGAATGTTTAGAGGAAATCATTGTGAGTAACTCCAGCAGCAGACGAAGTTCCAAAACTGGAGATACTCCATCAAGTGAGCCTCTGGATGATGCCGTCAAAAGATGTGACAACACTTTCCGAACAATCACCCCAAACCCCACGGGTTCAAGTGCTGATGGGAGGTTCACACCCATGTCTCCCTTCTATTACGAGAAGCTGAAAGAGTCTCCAGTGTTCATGGGGATCAAAGTGAAAGTGGCGGAGGATGGCGACAGTAAGCGATGCTCCATTTGTGGGGATGAGGCAGATTGTGAGGATTTTGAAGAGAATGGCCGTGTGGAGAAGAATGTTCTGCCTGAACTTACAGAAGCCCGTGTTGACAGATTCCCTAAAGAGTAAGTGACTTCAATAATTTTTAAAACTAATTAAATATTCGTCGACATATCATTACCTAAAAGATTTATAGTTATTTTTAGAAGCACCTCTTGATTGAAAACACAATTTACATAAATGCACAATTTCGTGTATTAGATTTTGTTTGATAGCTATTTTGTAACTTTCTGTTTCTGAATTTATTGAAACTTCTTAAATGCAAACTTTTTTTAATTCATGTTTCAAATATCCATATTTAAGTATAATATATTATCTGAACACATGGAGGCTTGGAGGCCTCCTGTTGAATGAATAAAAACCTCTGATCAAGTTCACAAATCATTGAGATCACACGTGGCTCAACATCGTAAATTAGAAAAGTAATTAAATTAAATGCAGAAGTGTTTTCAAATTCGGAGTTTCCAAAAATAAAACTTCCGTATTCAGTAGTGACATTGGAAAACATTTCCTCGTTCTCATCATAAGCAAGAATGATGTACAATTTGTCAGAACAGTGATGGGTTGACAAATAATTGCATCTATCTCCCAAGAGTATTTTAACAAGTTGCAAATTCTGAATAACTGCTAATTACACCGAAATGCTTTTTAACAAAAATTGCATCCATTTTTAATTTTTTGATATTCCAACATTTTTGAAAGACCAGAAAAATCATACTTTATAATAAAATTAAAATATAAGAAAACATCAGCTTCTCCATTCAAATATGGGCTCTCTCCATATCAATCTCGTAATCTTTTATTTTGATATCCACAGATAATGTGTGTGTTTCTTTTTATTAACATCTGCAAGTTTATTGACCCTTTCAAGTTGATTTCTTATAAAATGAAATATAAAATTTATACGTAGGTATAAAAAATTGAGGAAAACATTTTAAAAATTGTGTAAGATGCAAAATAATAATTGGGCGAATATGTTTTAAATTTATACATATGTATAGCAATAGTATAATGAAGGGTGGGCAATGTAGGTTTAGCATATAGAAATCGCCTAATTATTTACTGTAGTTACATTGGTTATATGTACCCACGTTTAAATATGCATTATTTAATTTAGGTAGATATTATTTTTAATTTCTCGTTCTCGGGTTGATAACTCTTTGGCCCAAAGACCGTCTTGTTGTCCACTCTTCTTTCACTAGACGGGAAAAATCATGTACAAGAAAAATAAATAGATAAAATAAATTAATTATGGACCGAAGCCAGATTTCAAATAAAACATGTCGTCTAAAACGATAAAGGGTAGTGTATTTCGACTACTTCGAGTCCGTTAGAAGTTTCGGAATCACTCCTAGATTTCCAGGAGCCTAATTCCAGAGCTTAAATTACATAATATACTTGCTGTAATTCGAAGAATGGTTGATGACATTCAAATAATAGGCTGTTGTTTGTAGTAATTTTGAGCTCTTCTTCCAAGCTATTTTCATTGTCATTTTTTCCGAGGTCTCCGCTTTCGGTATTTTTGCCCGCATTCTCAGTTCCTTGATTTTGATTGCTCATAGGATGAATAAAATAATATTGAATATCTCGAAGGTTCAATATTTTCCTTAGTAACTCTAACTACATAGTTTGACGAAAAAGATTGGTTTAGTCTGATTGCACGTCATGTGGGGTCATAACACCAAGGCCAGTGAGTATTAGAGTTGGTTCGACTCATCTTATAAACAAGCTCAGTTCTATTAGTAGCATCCTGGTTCCACCGACAAACTATCTTCTTTCACTTCACAAGTGACACCCTGTAGGGGAAAGTGCGACTATGTATATTCGCTGCTACTGCGGCATTATGGCCTGTATGCGTATTATCGTATATTCATCTCGCAGTGATGGGAGACTAAATTTAGCCTGGGCAAGTGGGCAGCAGGCAGATTAAACACACAAACAGAGCTGCTTGGTACACACATGCGACAGTAGAGCAGCCCAAGGTCAAGCAATGTGGAGCTGCCACCGGTCATTTCTAAGTTTTCTTTATGGGTTTCAGCAATCTCAGTAGCTAAGTAGACTTTGACTTGAAGGTTGGGGTTCTCCAGTTCATGTCATGTCGACTAAAAATGTACGTAAAAATGGTACAGTATGTGTATGAAAAGGTCAACATATTATATTTAGTTGTTACTTTATTTCTGCTTTCAGCTGTATAGTAAGTGCTTTCTGAAGATCTGCTTTAAAGTTACTGACTGAGTTACTATCTGCTTTATAGTTACTGACTGGGGTTTAGAAGCCTAATGTTACATTAACTACCTAGATTTTATGACAGTTTCACTATTGTGATATCATTACAGAGTCGGGTGAATCTCTAATTTGAACTAATCTGTACTTAGAAATGAGTTTTAATATATAAAAGACAAATCTTTTTTGAGTTACACCAAATGTTATACTAATCCAATTTTTGAACAATAATTTATAAAACAACACGATTGAAGCAATATCAATCTTCTTGTTTATTACAATTATCTTCCTGTTTAAAATTGGAAAATATTGCACCAGCTGACTACTAGCACCGTGACCTATTTCATTATGATACTATAATGTGCTAATATTGTAAGGAATACGTAAATTATTGAAAATTCTAATAAGGAAATATAAATAAGGGAAATTTACTAAAGCAAATCATACTCGTACAAGCCTGCAAAGAGTGACAAAAATACTAATTAAGCGGAGATTTTTGTTGTTGTTGCTATTATTTGGTTTTAGGTAATAAAAAACATTTGAGGTAGGTGTCACTCAACCCTTACTTGTCGGTAGTACAAAAGTGGGCGCTTCTAAACTTTAATGAGAACTATAGGGAGAAAAAATGATACGTCGAGATGTGTAGATGTGGTTCAAACCCTCAATACTTGTATTGACCTCGACTAGTATACCCCAGAAAAGGAATTCGTTATTTAAACCACTTCATAAAATATAAGGTCTTCATTGTCAAGCTCACATCAATGATTTTATTTTTTATATTGATAATTACATCAATTATTATAATCATAGTTTTTTTTGTGGATTGATAGGCTCTTATTATTTTAGTACCGTGACCCGTGTATTATTGTCTTGTTTTTGCCTCCATAGCTACTGGGTATTACACTGAGATGGTATACAAGAATTCTGGCCATGTGGACCATTGTACCCTCTTCTCTCTGGATGAGGAAGAACGAGTAGTTTCATGAGTAAGAAAGGACCAGTGGTGCCAATTCAAGAGAAGAAAAATAATGTTAAACATGTACATATGAAGTGGCGTTTCCGAAATAATTAGAATTTTTGAATAGGTTCAGCACATCATCAAACATAATTGCCTTACGGTTGCACACCTCCTTGAATGCTCTATCCTAGCTCCTGCCCGTACCAATTTGTCCGCTATACCATCGTTACGTGACGACACAAATGAAATTGACGCCGTGATACTATACCTGAAACGAATAAAATGCTATAGAAAAGTTTAGTTTGATACGGAAACGGTGCGAAAGACCAGCTGTTGTTAAAGCATCTAAAAAAACTCATCCAGCGGGAGCTTTTAGGGAAAATATACTGGCTTGGGAAACTGTCAAGTCACCATGTTACACAGTTCACATATAAGTCGGTCAAAGTTTCTACTCATGCATTTCTATTTATTATTATATTATTGTTTTACTGCCAATCTAATGTAAAATTTCAAACGTCATTATTTTTAAAGTATGACTTGATAAACGAATATGATCTTTTGAAAAATTGAAAAAAAATGACGAACTCGCAGAAGTAAAAATTGACATTAAGTTAAGGGAGCCTTTATTAATCGTCACATAATATTATTGGACTATTAAACTTATCACTGGATAACATTCAAGTAAACTCTTCTAGACTCTACAAAGTCTAGACTCTAGGAAAAAAAGAAATTAAATGATAAATCAATATTTATGCTTTAAAAAGTCATCATTGAAGCCTTCCTAAAATATAAAATTACCCCTAGAGTAAATGAGCAGTATTAAACGTGATGGATATTAAAAATGAGTTCGTCATTTTGATTTAAAATAATATCTGATTTAAATTTAGCTTGTTAAAAATGGAAAGCATTGGATAAACTGCTAACACAGTTCGCTCTCTACCAATAGTACTCCCGATAAATTTCTAATATTACAAATCGAAACTTCGTTATTGTGAAAAAAAAATATTATTTTGCTCCGACTCCAAATTTTTTTTTTTTTTTTTCAATCCTGGACGTTTCATAACCTTTTGAAGAACTTTGGTTTTATGAGTTCTAAAAGCTGTATTTTTATCGATTCTCATCGAATTTTAGCTTTTCAAAAACAAGATCAAACGGGTTTTCTTATAATGGGGACTCGTCATTTTTCATCAGGGAATTTATTCACGATATAAAAGAAAGGAAAAATTTAATAATATTTTCGATAAATATTAACTTTCGATTAAGTTCTGTGGGCTCTCGGCTAAGAATAAGACCACGGGTTGTTTTCCCTATTGTAAAAGGCGACTAACAAGAACATCTCTCAGAAGCTTTTGAAAAACTTCAAAAGAACGAGATCTTTATAAAACTTATAAAACTATCAGGAGCTGCTGGAAAGCGGTTCGAATGGCTGCTCAAACAATGCCTTAATCCTCAAGAGGCCGGGCAAAAGCCGTAGAGCCACTTTCCAGTAAACAAGCACCAAAAAGAAGCCTCGTTCAGAAGAAACTACTTCAGAGCATTAGGTTGAGAAGCTAATGCAGCAGAAGAGGCAGAAAATGTCAACAACCTCAACTATATTTTCTTGTAGAGATACTTCAAAGGTGGCATTCGAAACCTCAACTGTTTCTCAAAGGTTTATAAACGCCCTGAAGTTTTTGAAAGTGGGTGTAATTCTGAAGAACTTCCCAAATGAGTCCCGGCCACAGGCAGTCTAGAATGTTCATAACTCATTTGTCCAAAAGAGCAAAAGAAATGCTCTGTCTGAGCAAAGAGGAATTAAGAATACTTACTGGCTTTCTAACAGGCCATTGTAGCCTCGACTATCAAATGGACATCGTTCAAGACCCAAAATGCAGTCTCCGTAAAGAGACCCCAGAGACAGCAAAACACATTCTCTGTGAATGTGAAGCTCCCTCTCACACTCACACACTACTAAAACACTTCTCAAGGCTGATTCTAACACCTAAAGAAGTTACCGGAATCAGTCCTAAAAGAATCTTAAGCTACATTAATAACTTTGATCTCTTTTAGAGTTACAAGGGCATATCACAAAAGATCTATTTGAGGTCGCAGTGACAAAGAGCTTCCGTAGCCGACAGCCCTACTTATACCAATACAAATACCAAGTAGCTATTTGTTTTTGTTTTTAAAAGCAACCCTTGTTAGCGTCGATGGCGCGTTGAAATTGAATGCACCAGTTCTCGTAGGATCACCGAAGTTAAGCAACGTCCAGCGAGGTGAAGACATTTATTATTATCATTATTAATTTGGGTTTAACGTCGCTTTCAACTGCCAATTTTTTCTAGTGTTAAAAAATGTTTTGTTGAGTAATTTAAAAGAGGTTCATATTCATAATATTGGTATGTAAACCCTCTGCTATAGGTATAGAACCACAAGATGCTGATGATTACGCGTAAAGTGATAATATACCTACTGGTATAGGTACTTTTGTGATCCCCTGTACAAGAGTTACCTATACATTTGTGGCTCTACATATATTTTTACTTTTCGTTCCAATATCAAAACTTCACGCAAAGTCTCCGAAGTATCTGATGAATCTTGGCAAGCATTTTCAACTGTGTGATTCACGACACTCAGATGTGTAACATGGGTCTTAATAATATTCTCTCTTGGGATACTTTTTGACACGCTGCACCACTAAGTGGCTGTACTTGGTCTGTTAGTGTCCCTGTATTATCTCATTAGTTGATTATTATCAAATGAATATTGGTAGAGAGAAATACATTTTAAAGGGCCTGCAGTGAAAAAGACATTAGGTACAAGTTACTAACTAATCATGAAACGTTCGAACTTAAGAAACGTTCTTAAGTTAGCTCTTGGAGTCTTGCATTTTGTATTGCAATTTATTATTGTAAGACTCATTGTCCCCTTTGCTTCTATCGGAAAGAGTCTTAAACTACCAATATTAATTAGTCCTGTTTGTTAATGGTACACTGAAAAGCAAAGGGCGGTAGGTATATAATCTTCTTCGATGAATCCATTACATCGATATCCTAGTGCAATTAGGGCTGGATCACATCACCTTGGTAATAAACTGCAATGTAGTCCCTATGACAGAATTCATGACTTTTAAGAGGTCTAGCAAAAAAGTTGTTGGAGTTGAATAAGTTATTTTTTTCTTCTTCTAACAAACGAAAGAAAAAAGCTATGAAATATTTATAAATAAATATGAATCGTGTCGTGTCGTGTACGTAAATTTATGTATTTTTACAATCATCAAATTAAAAACGTCAGATAAAATCATATTCACAAAATTGTGAACTAATCTTAACATAGCTACGTCATATCTACAACCTGCTACATACAATACATATTATAATTATTATGTTCACTTAAGTTGCTGTGAATGTACTTCTGATTTTATTTGCGCTATTTTTATCCCTGCCCTATAATAGACTTATCGCGGTCTCTCAATTCAAAGACCGCCCGTTCGTTACCTTCTATTCCAAGATTTTATTTTTTCCTCTCATTTCTTCTCTCTCTCTACTCAAAGATTTCTCTCTCTCCCTGCTCCAGGGTCAACATAAAATTTGCGGGCAACTCTTGCTTACACCGAATCTAAGAATAATCTCACAATCTTCTCTCTTGTGTAATTTTGTACTGTGTTGTGCGATGTGCTAAGTAGTGGGTCGGGTTTAATATCTCTCCAGTTTTTCTAATTAAAATAAAAAGAAATTTTAATTTTTTTCCTAACAACTAAATAATTCTTGGCAATAACTAATATGAAACTAGAACATCTTACGTGATTTGTCAACCTTTCTCAGACCTTTTATTTTCATTCTTCCTAAATACGGAAGGGATCTTTTCAAAGCTTCTTTTTTTCAACTTGGTATTTCTTCCCTCTGCAACGATATTTTCTAAACGAACCTAACTTTACGACAGTATGAGTGCGGACCCGGCGAATGACTTCAGGTAAACTTGTGAAAGAGTGGAAGATGAGGCTCTTACCCTTGCTATGTGTGCCTAGGATGTTTTCCATGTTTTGTCCCTGATGTTTTGTCTTCTGCTTGCTATCTTTCTGTTAAGTGTGATAGTAACTACCTATATCTACTTATTGTTGATGAAATGCTCAAGCTGCAAATTTTCTAATCCTTAACTTAGGTATGTGTAAACCTGATTGAGTGCTTGTTAAATAGAAATTTATGGTTTATTGACAGCATGGTTTAAATCATCTGAGAGTTTCAGCCATGTTTACAATACACGCTTTTTCTGAAGTTTTATTATAATTATTAATTCAAAAGTTTGTTTTTTTGAGGCTCTAGCTCTCTAGCTAGGTAGGCTTACAAATGGAGAAGTAAAAGGACTAGATTTGATTAATCAAATTAATGACAAACCGAGGTAGGTTTAAGAAAAGGTAAGGAAGCAGTAAGCAAGTAGGCAGGTATTACGTTGTCGACCTCCGTCGCTCAGTGGTTAAGAGCATTGGTTACTGACCCGGAGGTTACGGGTTCGAATCTCAGCCGGAGCGGAAATTTCTGACCGAAATTTTCCCGAATGGCATGGATGTAAAGGTAAAGTGTCCTGAAGTTATATATTTTTTAAAAGGTAGGTATTACAGTAGGTAACCTTAGTTAGTAATTATTGCTATGCGTTCATGCTAATGAAAGGAATTTCATCATTCGTTCCATGAGGTCGTATTTCGTATGGACGTCTTTGGTTAAGGGTTAAAAAACATATAAAATGAGAAAATTTTGATGAGTTGAAAACTGTGACCTTTCTAATTTTTCTTGGCTGACTAGTTGTTTTCTGTGGAATTAGTTTTATAGCCCTCCTCAAGGTGGAAGCGGCACCCCCTATTCATCGCTGGAATTTGAATAACAATCGCTTCATGGTGGCCCTGAATTTTGGAAACTGGCTAGGAAGAAAATTCTCTAAAAGAAATTTATTTACGCAGGTCGCCATTTTACTCTGTAGGTCAGAAATTTCACAATTTATTCCTCGTGGCTGGCGTCCTATCTGGATTTTTGAAAATTCTTTGTTATTGCACAGCTAGACATGAGGGAGAATAAAATTTCTACATTGTAGGTCCTACCAGAGATACAACGATCAGTGAATGAATGAACTAGTCAGTATTTTGACTTTTATAATATAATTATGTATACATGTAAATGTAAAAGGCAAAGTAGGCTTTTTATACTTGATGTGAAATTACTCACAATGTTTCAAGCTTTTCCTGGCCTGTAGTATTCTACTGACTCGTTGATACGAGGTCAACCATGATTGAAAAGATTTTTGTCTTTTTTAATCAATTTTAAGCTATTTTAGCCCATAGAAATCAGCCAACTAGCTCGGATTGTTCAGTATTTTGTTCCTATTAACATAGGAATCAGCGCGTGGTGCTTCATCATTTCCCAGGTTGCTACAAGGAAATCAAGTTAGAGTTTTCAATATTTCAACGCAGGAGGTTTGCTAATCATAGCTTGTTCTGCATTGTTTACAATTTTTAGTAATAAGCAAGAGTAATTTTTTAGCCTCTGTCGATATTTGATACTTTAGACCCAAATTAGTCCACTAATACCTTTTTCATAACATCACAGCCAATGCATTCTTTGAACATTGAGTAACTACCTACTTTGTTTATAGTTTCATTTTACTGGTCAACTGCCATATTACTCACATGTCACTCAGTCCTGTGTTTCCTTAGTATAGAAATAAATATCTTGTGGGTATTCCTAAAGTTGCTATTCTCTATTCTCACAGTTTCATAATATCAAAGTACCTAACCTGAAAAACAGTCTTTCTATACATATACAGAACAAGACAAGAATAGTTTCCTTGGGGACTCTAACTTTCATCTGCCTCAATAGAACATTATCAACTAACCCAATGATTGTTGGACCATTCGCAGTATCCTAAACTTTCATACTAGAACATTCTAACTTTTTCCATTTGGTGTTTGGACACTTCTGTAGAGAAGACGTTCGCTCCGAAACCTCAATTTTTGGTCCATTTAAGATACTCCGTGATAGGATCTGTAATGATTTTATTTTCATCAAATAGGGTAGGTGAAATAGTAGTCAAACTCTCCAAATCATATATAAAAAAGTTAGAATTTTCTAAAATCTCTAAATTTCCACCATCCTACTTCTCTTGATCTTAATAAGGCAGCAAACTTGGAAATTAGATGCCATTGGTTCGAATCCAAAGATTATCAATTCTTATTTAAACCAATTTGAGAAATTGTAACTTACCATCATTCTTGTGATTAACGCAAATTTGAACAACAGGCTAGTCCAACATACTGTGCCTTTATTCTTTATTCAAATAATCAAACCAACGTGCTACATCAAATTATGCAGGTATTAGATCGTGAAACTCAACCATTTTCGTAGTTTCCGCTGCATTTCTGCGAATAGTTAATTTTTTCTTCATGAAATATATGAGTTGAGCAAATCACAGCGATATGTTTCATACTCCCTATGACTAAGTTCGCTTTGGCTAGAGTAGCAACTCAGAGTTTGGTGTATTTTATACTTATTTTTGCGTTTTATTGAAAATAATTAAACGCATAAACATTCACATTTACAAGTACAGCGCCTAACTTCGCCCATGTATATGCAATATGCATAATATACTTATATTACATAAATAATTTTCTAAAAGAGAATATAGCTGACAGACAAATAAATTTGTATAATGTATAGCGACAAGTTTAGTGCTTCATACATGATAATATATTATATCTTACAAGCAGATTTAAACACTTACTCATGTACTAATCTAAACATAATTAAAATCTAACCAAATTAGTTATCGAGTGTTTTGGTTATTTTTTAAGTGCAATACAAAACAGATGTATGTCAATTACAATGAAATTTGACATACACCTAATTTCATTATAATACACAAATATAAAGAGGTAACGGTGGGATCCCAATTCCCACCCAATGCATGAATTTTATCTCAAAATCCTCATTTGTACTTCATGTAGGTATTAGAGTACGATCACATTATAATGAATCCAATTATTTATTTATTTTATTCGAGAGACAGTTTAGTCTTAGTTGTGCGCTATAAAATTTATATAAATAATGTCTTACTGACTATTATATTTTCTACTTGACTGTAACTATGTATACCTACCTACTTAAGTGGTAGGTACTATCATTAAATTTTTCGTACTCAAACATGAACCACTGGCACTTTATGAATCCATCAAAGCATAATCCCACTCACTCAAAATAACATTTTGCAAAGTGCAAACAATAAAATCAAAGAGTTCATCTGGGATGTTATAACAATATTGCTTGAATATGCCAAATCCGGATTAATTCATGAAAGGAACAATAGTATATTTAGCAAAATAATTGCTTATTATTTTTTCTCATTCAATCATCACGATTTTTTATAATGCCAAAGTCATGCAAGTTGCCAAATTGGAGAGGTTCGTTCATTGTATTATACAGGGTGTCCACAATTTTTTGTTCTCTATTAGTCTATTCCCTTAATTCTTCACTAACATCGTTTGTTTTCTCCGGACTTAAATTTTTTTGCATTTCTATTAAAAATTACTTGGAAAACCATTATTTCCTTTGAAAGAATCTGTAGCTTCTTGGTACGTAGATCATACTAATAATCATATTAGTCTATCTACGTAATATACAATGACTTTTATAGGAGAGGGGTCTCCAAGGTATACTTCCATGCAATATTCAGGGAATTGACCCAGTGCATGATTGTAGAGATTAGGAATTGAGGTCTCTTGAGCTCTACAGAACGGAATTAGCACACGTTGATGCGTGGACGTGTGGACTCTGCCCCAGGCTATTTGCCAAAATCGTGCTATTATGAGTTCTTCTCACAGCCTGCTATAAGCTGTTGTTTCTGGGGTTGAGCTCTTTCCTGATGATAGGTAGTAAAGAAATATTAAGAATGTAGTTTTCCGATCAAACCAGTCGAGCTAATCCTAATCACAAGATTCACGAGAAGAATACTTAGTACTTACCTACTTGAGTTTTGTATTTTGAATTTTTTAATCCTCATTGTTTTACATTAAAATGGGCTAACTGCTCGTCACGCGTCAGCGACGTGTACTCTAGGGGGCATATGAAGGGGTTGGTCATATCGAAAAAGGTTTGATAGCTGAAATATCGATAGAAAAAAGTTTGATACAAAGGATTCTAACCGTCGGGTGTTTATTAAAATTTCCAGAGTATTGTATGATAAAGTACAAATTTGGAAAATGGACATTTTGGGTAGCCTTTAATATTTTGCAGACTCTCTTTTGTAATTATATCAAAGATCACCTCAATCAGACTAATGATTCTCAAGTTGTAATTCTGCATAAACAAAATATGTGCCCATAAGAGAATAAATAAGAAATTTCGAATAGCTCCCGACATTTACGCGGTGAGGATTTTCTCATGCCAATGACACATGGTTTCCGAAGATATTGGCACAAGACGTCAACCTACACTAGATATATTGACAAATTGACAGGTCAAGTGACAATGACTTTCAATTTTCCACCGGCATCACATCTATAGGCAATGAGTCATACGAGAGAGGCGATGTCAGTTTAGCAGTCGAATTGAAGAACATTTTGAAAGAATTGGGAATGTTGCCATATAATGAGTATCAATAATTACAGACTTGCGTGCACGAGGTAAGATGAAGGAGATTACCGGGGGGATATTTATATGCGTCTATATGAAGTCTATTTGAATTTGTAATAAATAAAGTTTTCTTTATTAATATAGATAGGTAGGTAATAATAATACCTCGATGTCCGTGAGAGAGGTAGTCATGTACTGGTGGTGGAAGAAAGGTAAATATATCTGAATTAAAATATAGCTATTGGACCTATGACATTACCTATAGATATCTATTAAGAATACTTCTGGTCCATTTTTGATGTGTTGAATTAGAGTTTCGCACTGTCAGCCTTGAACAAGGCAATCTACCACAGTCTAAAATATACTCACAGGAAATGAAAGTTTAGATGAATGAGTCCCTGACGTTCCATGGATGCCTTCTTGTTCATGACTTCCTCATATTTGATTCTGGAAATTTGACTTTCAAAATCAGGATTAATGAGCTCCAGAATTCCCCTTCAAGAAACTACAAGGGAATATAATGAATAATCGTCTAAATAAGGAAACTTGCTTTTCCTGACATTAAATAGATACTTGTTAATGTCCATACATTAATTTGTTTTATTGAAGGGGTACAAAAGTTAGATTAAGTTTATCTTTTCAATATAAACTTAATCTAACTTCATTGAGCATACCTTGTGTAGACTGTGCAGGTATCTCTATGTTTGAAGATTAAATAAATATTAAGGGACTGTTCTTTGGTTTAGAAATTATAGAGAAAGATAATGTAGAACGCAATGGTGCTACTCTTGATGTGCACTTGTCTCCCGGCAGTTTAGAGGCTTGGTACAATGTCGTCAAATAGCAGGAGACTGCAAGTGCCTTTTTTGTTTCTTCTTCGTCATTTTCTACAATGCTCATTTCTCACTAATGTGAATCTCTTCCAAAATGTTGAGCCATCTCTAATTTGAAGTTTTCACTACCTACAATACTTCCGATTTCTAATTTCTATTAGAAATTTCTCGGAAGTAATTCATTGCTTGTTGTTTTTTTTTTTATTTTTTTTTGCTTTGAGGAGACATTTTAAACTGACTAACTTGATGTTGGGGTCAAGGCTAGTGGAAAAGTCAGGTGATGGTAGAACGGGTTTTTACCTATCACAAAGGATAAGTCTGGCAATACAGAGAGGGAATGCGGCGGCAGTTGTGGGCTGTGTGCCCCAGGGAGATGAGTCAGATAATGATTTGTAATAAACTTTAACCGTAACTAACTTGATTCATATATCTATTATTTTATAATTTAACTATTCCTTGTGCTCATGTGTGCAAATAATGCCTTACTCTTAATATATATTATTTAAAACATGCACAATGTTTATTTTAGTTGTAAGCCTCCTGGTTGTACTTGCGTATATCACGCAGCATTAGTCATGCGAAAGAGTGGAATGCTCTATGGACCACAATATATGGCTGTCACCAATGTCAACTAATCCGGCCACTTGTACCTATCATTTTTTTATCTCCTTCAAATCTTGTCAGTCTGTGTGAGGTTATTTATGTTACTAAAAGCTCCTTGAATATCTGTTTTTTTTTTTTTATTAGTATTTCTATAATTGTTTTTGTGTGTTAGCTGCTGAAGTAGATTTATTTCCTTTTCTTTCGATTATTATTTTGGAGGGGTCGACTATTATTTTTTAAACACCTAAAAGGTGTTTAAATTTTTTATGATTACTGATTGATTTTTTTCTTGTACCTAGTTATTTTAGACAGTAAAGGTGTCAACTGATATTTAAAAAAAAGAGTTTCTTATGTGCTTGGGTAGTGTACTTACACTGTAGGTACATAGAAAACGTTAGTAATTTTGGATGTTCTGAAATGCTGAGAATGAGCTTATTTTCTTTCATTCAATAGATTCAAAGCTAATCTTTTTTATGTTTAACAAATCTTTTTTTTTTCAAGTCAGTTTTTGCATTCAAAGAGACTGTGTATAACCTATTTAAAGTTACTTTTTTTAAACAGAATTTATAACTTTCTTTTGATGTGAACACATACGACCTGACTTATAACGTGGAAATACATAAGTGTGAGGTATGACATCTTATAAATTCGTCTCATTAAAGGATTTGAATGATCCAAATAGTTTCCACTCGAAATCAGTAACAAATATTTCATCTTCTGAACAAATACATAAAACCATATCATCTGATCCAAAAGGAAATGAGTATGCGTCCAAGATAGAAAAGTCTTCAAGCACAAGTGAAATCAATAATGGCAAAAGTTCTAATAAGAGGGAATACAGTGTCGAATCCAGTTCAAACCCTTTCAAAAGTGAAATGGAGAGGACAAACAATGATAGAACGACGGATCCCGTTATTGGCAAATCGATATTTAGTGACAAGGTGCCAAGTTTCTCATTCCTTAAAGATGATTGGCTGTACAAAACTCCTCCATCACATCATGATAAAAGTAATTACAAATCTAGTTTTGAAAGCATGTATAAATATTTTGATGAACCTTCTAGTGAGATATCTCATGATCAGAAAAAAAGTTCTTTTGCAAGGAGTGATCCTTTACTATATAAGGGAAAAGAATATTCCTCTACGTATGAGAAAAGTAATTATGAATGTGACAGAAAGAATGAGCGCAGTTCCAAAATTCGAGATCATTCCTTTGTGAATAGCATTCCTGATTATAGATTTCCCCCTAGTCATCATGACAAATATGACGGTTATCTGAAACATGGAGGTCATGATTATCAAGATACATTTGATACATATTTGAGAAAAAAACCTGAAAACAGCAGTCAAAAGTCGAGTCAGATTGGTTCAAGTAGTCGCATACACTCTGAATCTAAGACGGAATACGATAAGCTTGAAGAACACAGTGAATACGTGTACCGTCCAGAACCATCGAGTGTGAAACATCTAATTAAAGATGAAATAGACCTTTCAAATCTCAACTTCGATGAAAATGCATACAAGAAGAGAAGTACAGAAGATTTTTCTAACTATTACTTTCAAGTGCATAGAAATCCTAGAGTGTACCCACAAGCTTCTCGAGAAGTTAACAATAAAGTCGAGACAAGTTCACGGGGCGAAACCACTAGAAGGAAACCTATCGTTCACTACATGCTGCAAGAGTCTGGCACTCGGAAGCCAGCCGTACAAACTAAGAAACCAGTTAACTTGAGCAATACTGCACCGCGGGGCAGTCACCGTGAGAAATATCGAGTGGAGAACTTCTACGATGTGGACACCAAAGTTGTTAACAGCAATCTGAGCTCAAACTCCATCTATAAAGAGCGCGTCAGTTCCAGTGATAGCAAGAAGTGTTCATGTATCCCCGGGTCTAAGAATACCAAGAAGAAGCCCATAGTGATCTACACATACACGTATGAGAATGATCCGAGCAAGCTTGTCAATCCTCCTAAGAAGCGAGTCAAACCTGTGAACAAAAGAAATATAGTCCTAACATCTCCTAAACCAAGTAAGACTCAAAGTTTGGAGAATGTCAGCACAATTTTCAGTACTGACTACCTTAATAGGCGATTTTTTGATGACTATCAGTTGAACAAGTTGAGAAAATCGGAGACTTCGGATCTGACTTCGGGCCCAAGCACTTTAGCAAGTAACAGATCCTGTCTGGTGAACAAAGGAAGCATAGATAGCATTTCGCTGTCGTCGCTCGAAAATATTGTTAAGAGACAAACTTCTCGGGAAGGACTTCAAAAACACGTGACCTTTAGTGACCTGGTCAGCATGCAATCTTATTCTGATCATGAAGAATTTACGTAAGTTCCTCCTTCTATATTTTCTACTGAAATTAGGATTATGTATATTTAGTATCTATAAACATAATATGTAAAAAATATATTTTTATACTCCTATAATTTGAAATAACCGTATTTACCTACCTACTCGGTTAAAAATGTGCATGACTAGTGTAGATATGTAACTAGATTTGGGTGGAATATCATAACAAGTGCATAATATGAGGTGTAAAGTGTTTCCAAAGTTATTGATTATTAATTCTAATTTAGGTAATCATTATTTAACATCATCTCACTGGTAATAATTTAAATGTCAATGATCAAAATAATAACGTACTTACATTTATGTAATTTTTAGACATTTTATAATATTCAACTGGTAGGTATGCATTGTGTCGTATAACAGAAATTAATGGTAAATTAACATTTGCATGTGCAAAACTTTAATAATAAAAACACCCTTGTGTCACAAAATATGATGTTCGTATAACACAAGAAGATTTTGACTTCATAATACACAATAGGTAATAGTTGGAGTGCTTGATTAAAAAAAAAAAATAAATAAAAAAAAACACTAACTGAAAAGTCCCAATGAAATACCCAATAGAAAAAGAAGGAGAAACTTAAGCAGAAAAGAAAATGTATTTGTTTTGTCATTCATGCGATTGTAGTACATATACCTTAAAAAATTAAAAGCCTTCAATCAGAACTTCAGAACACATAACATTCTTATCAGATACCTACTGTAGATATTCATTCTATAGAATCTCGATGAAACAAGTATGGAAGTACCAAAGCTGAAGATAGACCAAGACAAGCTCGGAACTATGACTATGTCCATGATAATTGCAACTTTTTCATTTATTTCCCTATTTGGTGATGTTGGAAGTCCCATATAAGTCAAGCTCAAGGCAGTCTTGCTAAACGCTGTAACCCAGAGAATACCTTTATAGTCTGTTCGTACATACAAAACTAACTCGCATCTGTTCAATAAATTATTTATTGTTCAATGGAAAGGTGTTTCTTCTAACAAATTGTCGGGTTTTTCTTTGGTTGAGGTTTGTTGTCCTCTTAGGTAGGTAACTACTGTCGAAACTTTTTTTATTTAAACTTATCCAAAATAATTTGTTTTTTCTTACATTGTGGGGTTTCAATCTTGATTTTAAAGTTGAACCTATCGAGAAGTAATTCTGTACAGGGTCATTTTCAGGGTCAGAATGTTGAACTTGGAATATCAATATCATGTAACTGGTTATGAGGAGCTACCCCAATATGAAACCCATTGAATTTTAAAACGTATAACAATTGCTGTAAATAAATTACAATATTGGAATGCTCGTTTTTTTTTCAGATCAACCCAATACTCGGAAGTGTCGAACAATATTCCTGCGCCGCCTCCCCCTCCCCCCAGTTTTGGCGCACCCCCACCTCCACCTCCCCCTTCAATGAGTGGGGGCGGAGCACCCCCACCCCCGCCAGTGTTTGGGGGTCACATCCCGACCATGAGACTTAAATCAGAGGTAATATTTCGCTACCCTTAAGGTGTTCCATGATCAAGTATACTTCTTTTTACTTTCCTTGAGAAATGTAGCATTACTGTAAAAATAAATCCATTGATTCCGATTTCTCACTTCACATATGGCTGCGAGACTATTGTCAGTTGCTGTAATTTTTAACTTGCTCGTCCTGGCTTTGTTCTATTGAAATCTTTGCTTGCTGCAATTGCTACATACATTTGGTCTATCCATATAATCATGTTGGTAGGTATCTACAATTACAGTAGCTTTATTTACATAAGCTATATTTACATTAGTCACCGTGGCAGAGTGAGTTAGCGCGCTAGACATTGCACGGATGGTGACCTGGGTTCGATTCCCAGCGGGGCAGGAATTTTTCTGCTCTGTACTTGGATGTTCGGGGTCCACTCATACCTCGTGAGAAAAAATGAGTAGTTACCTGTATGAGTAACGACCAGTGGCGGCATTACCAGAGTAAAAAGAAATTAATGTAATAGAATTCGAAAAGTACAGGAGGCTCTTAGTAATACTGTGCTACCCACAAAAAATTGTGAAGAGGCCTTGTGCTTCACCACAAATAAAATCGTACATACATATTTACATAAGAATGACTATATTGTCTCTAGCTGTCTAATTGTGCAATAAGAAAGGATTTTTAAAACTCCAAATAGGCCGCTAGTAAGACCAGAACTTTATGGCCGGTCTTGAGCTTCATGCTCATGATTAGCACAGTTAAAATGTCCTTGTTGTTGCTATGAATGGCCTGTATGGCTCAGAGCGAATATCTTGTTAAAAAAATAAATAAATTTCCGTCTGTTAGAATACGATTTTCACCATCACGAAGAGAGTGCTATCTTGCAGACAGATCTACATACATGTGATTTGTGCCATCTCGCACGAGAAGGGCAAGCAACATACTCGACGGAAATGCACCATGTCCAATGCAATTAGGTCAGGCATCGTTTTGAAAAACAAATTCTGTATGACATTGAAAATTATAAACAAATTCTTACCTACACAGGTACAGCAGAACTGTTTATGTGTTACTATACCTACATGATATTATTACATCCATGTTTCGCAGACCGAACAATAAATAGGTACCTAGTACCTACCTATATACATTATGTACATTCTATAATACAACTACATATTCTACATAATATTTTTTTTTTTTTTTTTTTTTTTTTTTTTTTTTTTTTAGTGGGGTTTAACGTCGCTTTCAACTGCCATGGTCATATCACGACGGGGGTTTTACCCTCCATTCGCAGGAAACTCACAAACCTGCTACTCACATTGACCTCACCCAGCCTGAGTGGGGCCGGGAATATAGTAATATTCTACATAATATAGTAATACATATGAGGTCTTGATGTTTTGAGGAGAAGGCAATTTGTATTATTTTTTTTTTTTTTTTTTTTTTTTTTTTTTTTTTTTTTTTATGACTTGAGAATGTTCATGCTTTGTTAAATTTTGAAGGGTGTTTGAAGAGGCAAGGTGTAAATAAACAAATCTTGTGAGAACTTGGGCACCCCTTCTGCATAGGAAATAACATACACTGCCTCAAAAGAAAATGGCGGACACCATGCTAATAGCATAATATGATGTCTGCCGTTTTTCTTTTGAGGAAGAGCTTCACATAAGTTGTCCAGAGAGCATTGGTTTGTGGAATATATACTATGACCCATTGCTAAAACTAAAGATCCCAATTGAATCACAAATCATTGCCTATGCTGATGATATTGCAATTGTCACCCATGGAGAAAATAAAGAGATAACTGAAAAAAGTATTAATAAAACTGTAAAGAAAATTACAAAATGGCTTCATGATCATAAATTAAAACTAGCAGAACATAAAACAGAGGTAGTTCTTCTGGTCAGCAAGAGATCCTGTAGAGAGATAAAAGTAAAAGTTAATGAACTGCAAGTAGGATCAAAAAAAGCTGCAAAATACCTTGGAGTCTCTTTCTGGACCAAGATCTGAAAATGGGAGAACATACCAGAAAGGCAGTGGAGAAGGCAGGAAAAACAGCCGCAAACCTGGCACGTCTTATGCCGAACATAAAAGGACCAGATAATCAAAAAAGAAATATCCTTGCCACAGTGGTGTATTCTAGTCTCCTGTATGCTGTCCCAATATGGGGGAAAATAACTAGATGGAAGAAGTATGTCAATATGTTGGAGAAAGTACAAAGGAAGATAATGCTAAGACTAGCAAGAGCATACCGTACATCCTCAACCACAGCCTTACAGGTGATAACGAGCTCCATTCCAATCGAATTGATGATAGAAGAAAAAATAAGAATTTATCAAATAAAAAAAAGAAACGCAGAAGAAGAAAGTGATTGTGAAGAAGAAATATTATCAGAGGCTAATGTAGATGAAAATGAGGAATCTATTAGACAAGATATCTTAGAAAAATGGAAAGAGAAATGGAGCAATGAAGCAAATAAAGGACAATGGACAAAGAAGTTGATACCAAATATTGAAGAATGGATCTCGAGAAATCATGGAAAACTAACATACGAGTTAAGTCAATTCATCACAGGACATGGAAGTTTTGGCAGTTATTTGTTCAAAATAAAAAAGACAAGGAGTGAAGCATGTCTTTACTGTCAGCATCACTCAGACAGCCCGCAACACACCATCTTCGACTGTATTCGGTTCCTAGACCATCGCCGGAAATGCAGTGATGAAACTGGAAAGATATTGACACCAGAAAACATTATAAAAGAAATGCTTACTTGTGAAAATAACTGGAATTCAATCAGTAATATGATCAAGGAAATAATGAAAATAAAACAAAAGGATGGAAACAGGACAACTCCCTTAGAAACCTAGAAAAGAAAAAAAAAAAAAAAAAACTATATCAGACATTATATGGAAATAAATTAGTATACCTAAAAGTAACGAAAAGAGAGAAAAAGATAAAATAAGCAGAGAACACCCTATGAAAAGGGACCAAACACCTGCATTTGAAGTAATGTTTTCCCAAACGGTTCCGAATGCAGGTGTTTTAAAATGAGAGGAAGGTTTTAGTGGGTAGGTGTGCACTGTTTCCAGCACAAATCCCACACTGTTCATCATGCTCCCACATGATGTTCGTCTTCTGAAGATTTCCCCCTCTCAAAAAAAAAAAAAAAAAAAAAAAAAAGAGAGCATTGGTAGTTCTTTATCTATTTATTGTTTTTAATTATATCAATGGTCTTCGAAATAGTGCAAGAATTTAGAATTAGATATTATGAATAATGAAATTTCATAGAAAAGATCATTACATTGTCAATCTTGTATTAGGTATAATGTATTTTATTTCAAACGTAAATATTAAAAGTTAGTTAGTTATCATATTTATGTTAGTCACTTTCGTGATATCACAACTACTCAAACTCGCTTTACTAAATCAACGCTGAAACCGGGACTTAAACCACCGACCTCCAGGTTACTAGTCCGCCGCCTTATCGATCAAGATACTGAGGTTGGTAAATGTAAATATTACAGATCAATCATAATATTATCTGCTATTGGAGCACCTATGTAAATCTTGCTACTCGACAAACAAAGAAGACCACTTTGAGCCAAATTTCAATGATGGTCCTTAACTCCTTAATTTGAATTGATCAGAGCCTTGTATTCAATTTATCAAGTACTTCATTGAATATGATAATGCGTAAGTGTGAGGTAAACTACACAATAAGAACTTAAGTAATTTCAATTACATAGTTTTTACTACCTACTGGGAACGATCGTTTCATGACCATGTCAACATTGTAAAACACTCCAGATGTTCCTGCTTATGTGTCCAATTCTGCTTTTCTTATGTGTACAAGTGCACGTTTCTTTCACTTCACCTTAAATATGGTTGTTGGACTCGTTGTTATTCCAGTGACATCTTTATTATCAGACCGATGATAATATTTGGATCCTGGTATAGGATTCAGATATATTGTCATTACTTTCTTTTTCCCAAAGGAGTTCTTTAAAATATGGTACCAAAAAATTGTCTCCTCTCTGAATATTCAAAAACCAAGCATTTAATTTCCACACTTCTTTCGACGTCTATCTGGTTTCTGCTCCATGATACTATTCCAAACAGTAGACTCCTAACAGACAGTAGACTCCTACGTGATACATCAGTATATGTATGATTATCGATATACCTACAATATTCACATTGACAAAGTGTATCTTTCTTCATGAGACATTCAACCAATTGTACTTACGTAAATGTCATGAGCTCCCAAATATTTGACTTCCTAAGATCATCACTTTTCTCTTTTAAACGCTGTTGTTGCAGCGTCTGTATTCACCGCAACAGCTTAGCTTGAATGAACAATTATTCCATAGCAAAAAACCTGAGTGTCTTGTGTCTTTTCTGCTTAGATTTCAGATCGAAAGGAGCCTCCAGCAGCCATTCAGAACGCCATGATGACAAAAGACAAGAAACCGTTCACGTACACGCCAGGTGGCATTGATCTGTCTGAAATTCGCTCTCCGCGCATGGCAAAGCGCATAGTGCGCAATCAGAATGCGCCTGACACACACATCCCTCAGGTGGACCCCTCCAAGCCGAAGCTGGCACTCACGCCAGGAGCCCAGGCGGCCATGCAGCCCCAGGTGGCGTTCCCGGTGTTTCCCTCCGGACAGGCGCCCTCACTGCCCGGTCACAGCGGTAACCAATACAACGTGAGTTTTTGTAGTGGCATATTTTCATATAGATATTTAAGTTTATTTTAATTTTTAGTAAAAAAAAGGTTATTTTTTCACTCCTTAAATAGAATTCAAAGTACGTAACTACCTATACATATGTATAAGAACATTGACTTATAATGTGACTCTATCATAATTTCGAGAATTTCATAAGATGTTCAATAATTCTTTGCATAAATATTGGATTTATTTAGTATTTGAACCCATACATCTACTAACTTGTTCAGGTTCACCTACCAAATTAAAGACGTTTTGCATTCCTTACATGTTACATGAGATATTTTTAATTATTATATTTGTAAATTTCTTTGACATTTTTTCCATTGCTTTTTCAGGGTTCCAGTCAAAGTCCTCAACAGATATCCCAGCAAACACTTCCCCCTCCACCTCCCCAAAGATCTTCGCAGCTCCTGAACAGTCCCCTGTCGGAAGGCACTCCCAAAGCAAACTTACCGTGGCTACAGAAGGCGCCACAACAAAAAGAGCTACCTCCATGGGTGCATGACAATTCTGACACTCAGTACTCTTCACCAACCACACAGCAACAAGTATGTTAAAATTTGCCGGGTAAAGGATATTTATGCTCCCCTGCTTGTAAAAAAACAGAGCCAAACCGACCTCAGTGGCTTGATCGATGAAGCGGCGGTCTTGTAACCTGGAGGTCGGTTTTTCGAGTCCCAATTTCGGTAAAAAAAAAAAAAAAAAAAATAGCAGAGTGAGCTTGTAGATGTGAAATCACGAAAGTCATTAACACAAATATGATAACTATTATTTTCGATAGCTTAAATAAATGAGCAAAAACTTGCATTAGGATGGATTTGTATCAAGTTACCTGGTTTATGAGACTAGTGCCTTAACTACTCGAACACCAAATTTTATATTATAAATTCAGGTTTAAAATATAAAAAGAATTTGAGTCCACTCTGAAGTATCAAATATATTGTAACAGTTATTTTTTCAACTTGATCATGTATTGTGTTACAGACTGAAGGTAGAAATACGCCCACACTTCAACAACAGCAACAGTACAACACACCATCGCCTCAACCATCAGCTCAACAGTACCAGCCTCAGCCGAAACAGCAACTACGACCATCACCCCTAACACAACCCAACAGCACAAGTCAACCCCAACCACCCAGTCGCTGGGTTCATCCACCATCCAGTCAGCAACCTCAACAACAAGACCAAAAAGAAACCCAATGGCAACAACCACCCCAGCCCCAGAAGCAGTGGCAACCAGTCACTCCTCAACGAACAGAAAGTCCAGCACCAAAAAGATGGCCACAACAGACAGAGACACCTGTACCAAAACAGTGGCCTTCTCAACAACAAACGGAAATTCCTGTGCAAAGGCAACAGCAACAGTGGCAAGCACCACAGACAATAGAGATCCCAGTACAGAGGGAGGCTCCTTCCACATGGCAGCCAACCAGTCCTCAAGCCTCCGTACCTCCTCAGTGGCAGAGTCCTCCTCCTCCCCCACAAAGAGCCCAAACACCCCAACCACAGAGGGATGCAAGCTCCTCCCAGACAGGACACAACGTGCGAGTCATACCCATTCAAATTGAAAACGGCAGCAATGGCAGACGGTCCCAGCCATCTTCTCCACAAATCAAGTAAGAATCTTTTCATTATTAGAAAAGGTGTAGGTATAGGACACGGTGTTAGATTTCATTATAAGGAGATAAAATATAAATAGAAATAATAATTATTTTTTATCTTGTAATAATGAGATTAAAGCAACTCATTCATAGCTTACAATGATTTCATTACTAGAAAAAAGCGGAACTTTTTAATAGGTAACTCTTTTATGCAAACTTAGACCTTGTAATTATTGTCTGTCTTAAAATCATCAAGTAGGTATCACACATTGTACTCAAGCACCCATACATTCATGTAACTGATTTTCCTCTATCTAATGCTATTCACCTTTATTTTTCAGTGGAAATGGTACTCCGATTCAGTCCAAGTCTTTCAAAGTACTACAGAAAGTAACCAACACAGACTCATCTGGTAAGACCTTATACTAAACGTAATAAAAAACTTCTACAGGAATAACAAGACGCTTGTAATGTAAACAAACTGTTGCATGGATTCCTGGATCGGATACCACCCAATGCTTGCATTTTTCCTCATTTATTTGAGTATGTGACCACATAATAGTAAGGATCTGAGGGTTAGGTGGTAGAAATATGTTTTGAGCATGAACCTCGCATTGGTTCTGACTAAAAATAAGGCCCCTATAAATAAGGCAATGTTATTAATTATCATAAAAATTGTAAATATTGTTCTCTGCCTGACTTTTACCTTTATTGGCTCAACCGTTATTTGCATTCAATGCCTCTAAGCGGCATTTCTGTTATCTCCAAGGCCTTTACTAGCTCTAAAGATTTTGTTAGTCAATTTGAAGTCTCCTATGTGGGTACTGTTGTTTAATTTAGGTACTTTTTTACCTTAATTATTTGTAATAATCTGTCCGATATTCATAATGGTCTGTGTACAATTAGTACCTGAAATTTATATTTAATTAACTGTACATTGCAAATTCTTTTACTCGTACAATCCATAAAGGAAACATCTACGTAAATAATTTCAATTCAAGACGTTACATGTGGGAATTTCTTCTGTTTTTTTTTTTTTTTTTTTAAGATAAAGGAGTTACATACATCAACATTATTGTTCTCAGAATTTCTGGAAGGTGATTCATTTTCAATTGATGGAGTGCCGTTTAGTCAGTTTAGCAATGTTCATATTTCTGACCAAGGAAATTTTAAAACAAACGGTAAGTATCAAAGATGCCTTGGCAATTTTTTCATGTTTCTAATCAACTATCAATGCTGTAAAATACTTTACATTTACACTGCCTGTAAGTACTCAATAATATTTTTGAAAAGCCTTAAGTCCCCATTTTCTTACTATGTCTATACTTTCAAAATCTCTGCTTGTTTTATCCTTCACATTAAAAATGACATAGTAATTCTTTCTGAAAACTGACATAATCTTACTTCCACAGCTCCTCATTACTATCCAACCGTGGAGAGTGAAAATATTCGTAACAGAGGGGGTTATTTTCAAACATCACAATCGGAGAGCCAAGGACCAAGTGGTAATCGAAACGATGTATGACAAAAATATCCAAAGTTAATGGTGCTGGGTTTATAAAAGCTTTACTTTGGTGGATTAGCATTGCGGTGGTGGATTATTGCGTATTATACTTAGAAAGATAGTCCCTCGCCCACCCATACATTATTAACATTTCTTAGAATCATCACCGAAGTATTTACCAATGTTAACATCAACTTTGACCCTTACATGAAAAATTACAAAAGTTTTGTGGTTAGTTGAATGAAAATAATTATGAACTAGTTTCCTTATATTGATTTAGGCTGCTAATACAGGAAAAGTTGTATCTACAGTTCTCTTCCTTTATTTTCTCCAGAAAACCAGCCCCAATATTCTCGAGCTCAAACAGATCCCCGCTATACAGGGGACAAGATCCCATCTCGGTCATTTCAAATTTTACAAGCTATTACTCAACCCTACGAAGACATGAAAATCGATATGAAAGCACCGTTTGAGCAGGGTACGGTTCAGTTTTTTTTGTTACTCAGATTTTCTTTGTCGCTTATTGTGTATCAAACCTTTACTCAATTTGGAGTCGGACAATCAAAATTAATAGTATGAAAATAAATTGAAATTAACTTACATAACAGTTAACACACCAAATATTCTGACTTCGACAAATTTTCAGTTACCTTAGTTATCATTCATGATAATGACTAAAACTACGTTTGCGGTACTAAAACAAACCTTATCGAATTGGAATTTCCTAACTTATTTGTGTTAGTTTTGCTGAAACAGATATAACACTGCTAGTAAAATCAATTGGTTCTGGATTATTCTATCCCCCAAAAAACACTACGTGTAAAAATAGTCGTCAAGTGTTGGAATGATTAAAAAGAACTGATATCAAAAACGTCAAATTTCTATGTGTTGAAGGATATATTTTTCACGTAATAAGTCTCTTGATAATTCAACCAAAATAATAGCCTCGCAACAACAATACACCTTTGAGCAAACTTCGATTTGGTAATTTGAGAATTTAACCAAAAAATAGCCACACATCAAAACAATGCTCTTGTAAGAACAATGTTGCATAATTACAGAACCATTGTTCTTACAAGAGCATTGTTTTGTTGTGTGGCTATTTTTTGGTTAAATTCTCAAATTACCAAATCGAAGTTTGCTCAAAGGTGTATTGTTGTTGCGAGGCTATTATTTTGGTTGAATTATCAAGAGACTTATTACGTGAAAAATATATCCTTCAACACATAGAAATTTGACGTTTTTGATATCAGTTCTTTTTAATCATTCCAACACTTGACGACTATTTTTACACGTAGTGTTTTTTGGGGGATATCACTACTTTTTGATTTAGATGAAATCCTCTGATGGATGAAATAAAAAGTAATCAACAGATAAAAGACTTTTATTTTAAGGTTTTTGTGATACGCAGTAA
Organism: Bactericera cockerelli; assembly: GCA_024516035.1. Taxonomy (NCBI): domain Eukaryota; kingdom Metazoa; phylum Arthropoda; class Insecta; order Hemiptera; family Triozidae; genus Bactericera; species Bactericera cockerelli. The sequence continues at coordinate 19,402,250 of CM044960.1, forward strand.
TATTTTAAGACTATCATATAAAATGTTGGGTAATTTATATTGAACTAGTGCCGTTCTTGAGATACAGGGTCGGACGTCCTGCCTAATATCCATATATTTTGACGTATAACTCGTTAACCGTAAATTCCAGAAAAATGAAGTCTGTTGATATTAACTCCTTGTGGTAAAACCTTTCGAACAAGTTAAAACTTGATTTGTTTTTTCGATTTTTTTTTTTTTTTTTTTTTTCGTCCGGCTGCCTGACGAAACCGACCAGAAACTAACATCAAGAGTGTATGTCGAGTTATAAATTGTTCGACAGGTCTTGCCATAAGGAGTTCTTATTGACAAATTTCATTTTTCTATAATCTACGGTTAACAAGTTATACGTCAAAATATATGGATACGCAGGATGTCCGACCCTGTATCTCAAGAACGGCAAGTCGTAACTCACTGAAATTTGTTGTAATGAAATTCTCTTAATGACACCTTTAGACAATATTCCACAAGACACACCAATCTATTTAAGATTTTGATGTTGGTCCATTTCCAGCCTGACTGGGGCTGTGTAGATAAACGGGTTTTAGCGTTTTTGGATAATTTGAGTCGTTTTCGAGAAACCCAGGCTTGGGCGAGACTTTATGGATACCCTGTATTTGTAGGTAGTTATTTGTAAATTTTGAATGAGATCTACGTAATTTACGATTCAAAATACAAAAGTATTGATCCAAATAAATGCTTTATTTAGACTGTCAGTGGCCAGCCTCCGTGGCGTAATGGTTGTAACTACTGCCCGTAGTCCAGACATTTCGAATTCCATCACCGGTTGTTGCAGACTTTTCTAATATATTTATCCCCTCTAAACACGTGAGTCTGGAATCACAGCCTTCCAGGCTGGGTGAGGTAAATGTGGGTAGCTGGAACGATTCCCAGCGACTAGTTCAAATCAGGACGTTAAAACCAAAATACAATCAACTGGTCACAATCGTTTTAAAATGAGGTTGGTGTGATAAATGGTGCTTCTTTTGTGGGACTTAAACCAGTTTATAATAATGAAGAAAAAAACATACCTATTTAATCTTAAAATCCATTAACAATAATTCATTAATAATCAACTAGTGTTTAACCTTGTATTGAAAAATTAGTAATTAAACTCGTTAAAAAACGGACAATTCTGTTTCGTGGTTTTGTTTACAATACAATTTTAATTATATTATGTACCTGCCAGCGTCGATGGCATGTTGAATACACCGGTTCCCTTCAGAACACCGAAGTTAAGCGACATCCAGCGAGGTTAAGACTTGGATGGGTGACCATTCAAATTCTAATTCTTGTGACGCTGGCTTTTCCCGGCCCCACTCAGGCTGGGTGAGGTCAATGTAAGTAGCAGGTTTGTGAGTTTCCTGCGAATGGAGGGTAAAACCCCCGTCGTGATATGACCATGGCAGTTGAAAGCGACGTTAAACCCCACTTTAAAAAAAAAAAAAATATAATATGTACCTACGTACATGACCAATTCGATCTTGGTAAAATAAAGAGAAAAATGAAAGTGCCGAGTATTATTATGTGTTCAGAAATGTTGAACCCATATATTTGCCTAACTTCGAGTTGCTAAACATGGTGTCATTTCAGCATAATCGGTAGATATAAACAGAAGAAGTGAGAAATTGTACTAGATATACATTTAATAATTATGAATTAATAGGCAAGCATATATCCATGGAATATACCCTGAAAACTTCAGCTCGATCGGACAAAAATGCAACTTATTTCACGTTTCATACATAGGTAGATGGATAATTAGATTGTGACAAATAAATGTTGATCGAGTTAAACCATACTCACTTCGTTCGAAATTAAACGGTCATAGGAGGTTGACTCAAACTAGCAACTACTGTTTTTTTTTTTCTCACGAGAATACCGGACATCCAAAGTACAGAGTAAAAAAAAATCTACCTAGCCGGGATTCGAACCCAGGTCACCTTGCAAACTTTGTAATTTACCTACACCAGTCGACGACCACCACAGAGACTGCTCAATACATAATATTTTATTATATTTATCACAAGCGGGCTGTCGCCCGCTTTGCGGGCCGAGGCATGGCCGTGAAAGCAAAAAATCCTTTTTCGCCAATTGCAAGTGTTGTAGTGGGAGTTTCGAAAAATCCCGTCTTATTGCACATCTAGACTATAAGACAAAGCTACCTACCAAATTTCAGCTTCCTAGGACTTACGGTTTGGGCTGTAGAGCGATGATCAGTCAGTGGTCAGTGGTCAGTGGTCAGTGAGTGTCTTTGACATTTATATGTATACTAGCGGGCTGCACCCGCTTCGCCAAGCCATCACACACACACCACCCATACATCACACACCACACCCACACACCACATACACACACCACATACACACACCACACACACCTCACACACACAAACCACACACACACACCCATCCACACACAAACACATCCACACACACACACACACATCCACATCCACACGCACACCCATACACAGACACCCACCCAAACACACCCACACACATCACACATACACACACCCATCCACAAACACACACACATCCACACACACACACACACCCACCCACCCACCCACCCACACACACACAACACAACACACCACACACAAACCACACACATACACACACACCCATCCACACACACAGATCCACACACACACATCCACACACACCACACACACACACACACACACACACACACACACACACACACACGCACCACCACCACCACACACACACACACATCATCGCTGTAAATTTCAAAATCCCGAGCCAAATCTATCATAGCGGATATTGATAATGTAGCAAACTGGCCTATATTTTGAGAACGGTTTGTCAGAATATGGCAACAAAGGGCTCAATTAAAAGCATGTGATGTTTTCAGACAGTTTTTACAATAAAATTATAGGTTCTCGCGATAATTTTTAAGTTCCGCGCTGGAATCTCTAAAAAAACGTAAAAAGTCTGAATAAAAGGTAGAAATTTCGAACATTCTGGCTTATATCTCAAGAACGGTACGTCAGAATGTGGCCTCAAATGTATTAATTGAAAGCTCGTTTTGTCTAATTTGTTATTAAATAATAAAAAATATAGGTCCTCGCGATAAATTTTAAGTTCCATGCTGGAATCTGTTAAAAAACGTGAAAAGTCTGAAAAAAAGGTCAAAATTTCGAACATTCTGGCTTATATCTCCAGAACGGTACGTCAGAATGTGGCCTAATATAAATTAAATGAAAGCTAGTTTTGTCTTATGTGTTATTATGTAATAAAAAATATAGGTCCTCGCGACAAATTTTAAGTTCCGCGCTGGATTCTGCTAAAAAACGTGAAAATTCTGAAAAAAAAGGTCGAAATTTCGAACATTCTGGCTTATATCTCCAGAACGGTACGTCAGAATGTGGCCTAAAATGAATTAAATGAAAGTTAATTTTGTCTAATGTGTTATTAAATAATAAAAAATATAGGTCCTCGCGATAGATTTCAAGTTCCAGGGCAAAGATTGTCTTAAAATCGGACCCTTCCTCAAGGCAATACTTGAGGAAGGTCATAACTGAAGGACGGTTTGGAATTTCGGACTTTTGATAGTTTTCCTGGTATTTTCCGGCAATTTTACTTGGGGTCATCTCTCATCAATTTTTCGCTATCTCTTACCGTTTCGCCTAAACAATTCCTGCACACAAAGCCACAAAGACACAAAGCCACAAAGACACAAAGCCACAAAGCCCGTCCATATTTCTCATTTATATATAGAGATTAAGATTAAGATTTGATCTGCAAATCAATATTTTTGCTTCTTACTGGCCAATATATTTTATACACTGCTCATAATAATAATATAGATCTAGTTTACCTCTTGATGTAGAAACCTTTTAATGAATTTATAAAACGTTATTATTCCCACTCTAACAAAGCGGGCTGTTGGCAGCTTGGATAAAGCAAAGACGATTGGGTCCCACCCATATTTGAGGAGCTTTTTTTCAGACCGTGATTAGTCACACAGATGCAAGATTTGGGAAATTGAATTTTTTTAGTTACAAGTGTATTGTTAGACTTGGAAAAGTGAAAAAAGTATCAAATGAAAGCTCAAAAAAACAGAAAAATAAATTAAATTGATTATATTTGAGCTTATAAACCTAAATTCTGAAATTTCAATTTTTATTTTGGACTAATCATGGTTTGACAGGAATGAGTGGACTAATCACGGTTGGAAAAAAATGAGCTGGGACTAATCACTGTTTGAAAAATAAGAAACATTACCCATGTCATTTTCATTTTTATAATGCCAGCATTTTTTGTAGCACTGTTGGTAAAGCGATGGACCCCCAAGCCGGTGGTCTCAAGTTTGAGCTCATCCTTATATTATTATGACTACCTATATTTGTAACCTGTATTTAAATACTCAAATAAATAAAGAGGTGCTTTGTTAAACTGTTGGCATAATGGGACTACCTGTCTTGCGCTGACAGTCTAAATAAAGCACTACTTATACTTATACTTATACCTATCTGTCCAGACTTCTATTATGATAATCAGATTAACACAAATCAGAAAAAAATACAAAAGAAATTAAATTAAAAGGCTTTATTAGCTTTGAACAAAGTAAAAAGACAGCTATATTTTGAGTTGTTTTAAGAAAAGGTACAAGAAATCAATTTGATCTAATCTAGCTTCAATTTGTTCCACATTTAATAATAGGTATGAGTCCGTATGAGGATAGACCAAAAATTAAACTTTTAGTCCTACTTCATCTTCCAGACATTCACAAATGACTTCTTCCTCAGAGTCATTGGAAATACTTTCAGTTTGGAGGATACTTTTGTACCAACCAAACTGATTCTGTTCATCTTTACATCGCGTGACCTTGAAATAATAGAGTGTTCTGATTGGTTGTTGGGACTAATCACGGTATGATACACAGTACTTGGTGGACTAAACACGTTCTGAAAAAAAAAACTCTTTTTTCAATGGAGATTTAATGTGGGATATATCACGGTTTAATAGATATTTATTTTATTTTCAAATTAAGCTTTGCAAGACGAACAATTTGGTATAGGTAACTCATTTTTTTCCAATTTTGGACTAATCACGGTCTGAAAAAAAGCTCCTCATTTTAAGTTCTATGTGCGGCGAAGATTTTTTTGTTACTCTCATTAATCTTAATTCAGTTTTTTCTTTTTGTGTCTCACACTGTCGTTGATTTTTCTAAAATTTTATTTACATCATATTATAATTTTCCGTAATTAGACCTTTAGAAAGAACCTTCAGTCATGCACGTGGTATAACTAGGCGTGGCTCCAGGGTTCATTATAGATTTTCCTTTAGAGGACTTTAAATACTTTTCTACTTGTTTCAACCATCTGAAATTAAGTGATCTCATTCCCTTTGACTAGACCTTTCTAAAAACACCAGAAATACATCTCTAGGATAACAATAGACGGCTCTGGGCTCCATATTAAGTATTCCTTTCAAAGGCTATAACTCAAGTTCGGTCCAGTGTAATACTTTAATTATATTTTTATATTTTTTCCTATGGTAAGACCTTTCGAAAAATACCACAATCGCAGCTCCAAGATAACCAGGGGCGGCTCTGTGCAACTTTCCGGTTTTATTTTAGAAGGCTATATCTCCTATCCTATAAAAAATAAATACTTGAAACTATAAAAGGTATGCAGAGATAAAAATTCCCTATTCAAAAACGTAGCTCACGTCTTTCCACGAGAAGCACACGTTGCTGTACCCTTGACAGAAAATTGGTCTGAAAAAAAAAAAAAAAACCCGTATGAAAAATTTCATGAAATTCAAGATTTTCGGCGTGGCTAGAAAACGACTTTAACTGTAGGTAGGAACCTCGCGCTTTCGTGAAACACAATCTATTTTCGCGTCTCATTACGAATTTGAAATAAAAATTGATAAAAGTTTGCGGGAAGTGTGCGAAAACAATAAAACAAAATACATATAAACTCTGTTTCGTGTTAATATAGGCCGGTAGGCTGGCGCTGCTTGACGAGCGCTCGCCTCCCGGCGAGCTTGATTTATCGTATTTGGAAACGTACAAATCCGTTTTAAACTGTCCTGGAAATTCAAAATTACTCAAATCATTTTAAAATCCTTTCACCTTTCAGCATGTATCTATGACTTTTTTCAACTATTTACTTATAAGTATAGAAGTGTAACGTTAAACTGCAATATTTTTGTGACCAAATGCTTGCTATTAAGGTACTGACCACCATGATGTAACGTGATATTCAACAGCCATATTTATATTTTATGAAAAAAATGATCTGGGTCTCAAGTTAGTCAGAACCATGATCATGTCCAAAACAGCCGGCGAGACAGTCTAAAACAGCTCCAAGAATAACTTTTGAGAGCATATTTCTTGTTAATTTAAGTATGGATGTGGTTGTGTATTTGAAGAAACAACCAAAAATGATAAATTGATAAGTATAGCATGTGTGTTATTTTTGTACCTTGGCGGGAGGCAGACACACAGGTCAAAAGGAAGAGTGTTGCGACATGCTTTGTTTTATTTCGTTGACACATTTCGTTTTCACTATGAATGCATTTTATTCTATTTAGTAATGAATGATAATGACACTGTGTATTTTTATAGCTTCGTTTTTAAATTAACACATTCGTGAAGGCTTCATTAATTCCTACCAGCTAACACATTCATCGGTAGATAAGCAATAATCAAAAGCCGATAGTAAATATACTATACATTTACATGGTATTTCGGTAGGTAACAATTATGGTTATCAGTTTAATAATTTAGTCAATCCAAGTAGATAATCTTTAGTTTTTTCTATTTCCATATTAGCTTATCTCCTTATACAGTCACAGATGATTAGGTCTTATCCTCTCTTGCATAAAATAGATTTTACCCTCAAAAATGACAAGCTTGTTAGGCCGGATAATTGAACAATTTTTAAATTTTAGATTAAAAAACTACATAATACAAGGAACGTCTGTAGTTAGATCAAATTCACCTTAAATGATAAAGTTACCCATTTTAATAAAACTGTACAAGAAATTTATAGTAATAGGCAGTTGGATATTGGATACCCAACTGCTCAAATTTTCAACGGTGAGATATTTATTTCATTTTGGTCCTTTTGAACGACCATGCGCGGATATAGGGGGGGGCACGGGGGGCACGTGCCCCCCCAGATTTTTTCGGTAAGCGGTGTTTCTCAAATTTCATTATACCTAATCCCGTTAAAAAAAAGATCTCAATGAGTTAGGGGGGCACGGGCCCCAAAATAATTCCCCACTCTAAGACTAATCCCATAAAAAAAAGACTCAATAAGTTAGGGGGGCACGGCACCCAAAATAATTCCCAATTCTAAGACTAATCATGTAAAGAAAAAGATCTCAATTAGTTAGGGGGGCACGGGACCCAAAATAATTCTCAATTCTAAGACCAATAAGAAAAAACTAAATAATAAAGTTGTCAAATCCACACAGATTGTCCGAGAAACCTGAAATTTTACCTATAGGTCCATTTGGATCAGGGAATATATCTCTAGGGTTCAGCTACACGGGGTAAGGAAAAAATGGATGGGTGATACAAAAAAATCACATTTTTCGACCGAAATGACATTTTTTTTCCTCAAAATTTGTCGTGACTGCGCCACGGCGGCGGCGTATCAACTCTAAAAGAGAAAGTTTTAAGCAAGGGTTCAAGTTTTCATTTGAGATATCAATCACGAAATTCTGATGAGCCGTTCTTGGGCTACAAATAAAGCACTACTTATACTTATACTTATACTTGCTACATGTAATTGCTACATGTACGTTGAGTAAGGACATAAAATGGATGGGTAAACAAAAAGTTTTTACTTTTTTTGACCTGAATGACATTTTTTATCGAAATATGTCGTGACGAACTATCAACTCAAAGCGAGAGTGTTTTTGCAAGGGTTTTTCGGAGTCTTCATTATTGATTGACATATTGATCGCGAAATTCGGATGAGCCATTCTTGAGCTCCAGTAAGGACAAGAAATGGATGGGTGACACGAAAAATATTGACATTTGTGGGTGTGTGTGTGTGTGTGATAGGCTTGCGAAGCGGCGGGTGCAACCCGCTAGTTAGGTATATTGTTCGATTGTGCCCCCCCAGTACAAGAGGGCTATATCCGCGCATGTTTATGTCCACATTGTCCACCTCAATATTGGCCTTCTTATTCTACCTTCATTATCTCCACTTACCTACTTTCTTCCCAATGCCCCTTCCCAATACTTCCTCATTTATTATCTCATTTATCCTAAAAAGTTAGAATTAGGAATACGATAATACATGAGCAAGTAGGGGAAGCCATCCTGCTAAACTGACACGACACACGCATTTCTACATTATTTTTCATCCCAGAACTTCCCCTCCAGCACTTTTGTTACAGACCAACTTAATGCACTTTATATCAAGGCTGGTCTCACCACTCTTTTGTACAATATCCCTTTCATTTTAAGTAATGTTAAATATTTTATCACAAATCACTTAACTCACTATCTTCCAATTCAACATCATTTAATGAATTGGGGATAGATTACCACAATTCATGGAATGGTCGGTTCATCTCACATCCTAGTTTTCCATTATTTTCTACATCATAACATGCACCCATGACTCATGCCAAACAATCATACAAAAAAGCAGACATTATTGTTTACCTATCATTGAATCTGTGAAATCTTAAATATTTTGTCACTTCTGGTTTCAGTGCCCCAAGTCCAAGTCCGCATAATGACAAACGTACCAGAAGTGGTCCGTCAACACCTCAACCTTCAGGTATGTTTTAGTATTTTCCTCACAAGTGTGATTAAAATTATGTAGTTATAGGAAGGTAAATAGATGGATGTTGGATAATTATAATTCTGTTTGAATCACCGACTTCAGTAGCTTGATCGATAAGGCGGCGGACTTGTAACCTGGAGGTCGGTGGTTCAAGTCCCGGTTTCTGCGTAGATTTAGTATAACGAGTAGTTGTGACATCACGAAAGTGATTAACACAAATATAATAACTTTTTTTTTTTAAGAACTGTTTGAATTAATCGAGGAGGAACTGTTTTTTTTTTTTCTTTCTTTTTTTGCAAATTCTGGTGGTACACTTGCTTGTTTTTGTAGTAGTTTATTTTTAGCGTGTTTTGTAATACTGAAGAATAATTTATTGTTCTCTCCCAATTGACTGTCAGACTAACCAGCACATCGTAAGGATGGTATACTCGTATTTTCTTAATATTTAAATCATTTGATCAGCCACACTGTGCTAATGAGGATTATTTGTACTTATCTTTCAAAGTTGTTATTTTCTCTCGACAGATAATGGACCTCCTCAGTACATACAACAATCACAAGGCAATGCCAACACATCCAGTCACTCTTACCAAGTCCGACAAGCTATGACCACATCACAATTCAGTGGTGAGTTAAATACTGTCTTCTTTCATTTTGAGTTCTAAAATACCTAAAGTACCTATCCTCTGATTAGGAATGTGAAAGTGAAAATATTCTCACGTGAGAAAATAATCCATAAATTAAAGACATAATAAAAAGAGAATCACCTATACCTCCGAGAGTTGAAATTGGGCTCTGAAGGTGCAAGCTGCAAACATCCTGGTCTTTGTCATGTCTGAGCGATGATATCACAACTAGTACTTGTATTTGTGTTAGTGTCCTACATATTTTCACAGATTCTGATATTTCTATTAGTTTGTGACGAAGGAAACCAAATAATAAAAGACATTGTAGTTGGAATAACAAAATCAATAAATGAAGTGGACTATAAATTTTCTGTTCACATAACTATAGCAATTCTTTGCACATTTATACATGACAAAAAATAACTGTGCATATTAATCTCAATGCACCTCTCTTTATAATTGAAGCCAATGAAGTTGAAAATAGCTGTCTGGTAGGGATGACTAGATCCGGAAGAATCTATAAACAAGGTTTCATCTCTCTTCTTAAAGGGTACACGGAAGTTAATATATCGGTTATTATTTATTTGAAGCGAAATGGGATCAATAACTTTTTTCCCGCTTATTAGCCAATTCCTTAGTCATGAATAAAGTCCATCGCACCCTATTCCTCCCTATGTAAAGTCTGATACCCAACCCGGCGAATCGTTGATACATGCTAGCAGCTTCCCCGCTTAATTGACATAAAATGCATATGCATAATACATAATGCCTAAAATGCCTTCATAGATCGCTATTATGTATATAGATTTTACCAGTATTTAACTGAAAAAGAAAAGTATTAGTAAAATAATAATTACGATGACATAACACGAAATAAGTGTAGTTACATCAATACATTTCATTTTACTATACCTTTACACAAAACTAGCTTTGTCATATTTATTAAGTCTCGATATTGTTGGTTATAAAATGACAAGAATAGACATTTTCTCTAAATAACAAAAGTAAGCGTGTTTCACACTGTTTCCTGATATTTATCATTTCTTAAAACGAGACAAAATTATCACATACATAAAATCATTTAAATATTTATTTACAAATAGTAAATCAATTAAAAATGATATGAATAATTTAATTATATAGGTTACATATTGCGCTATTGGCATTTCTTTAAGAAAGTAATAACTAGGTACTCTAAATGGTAGATAGGGTAGGATATCAATGAATAGGTACTGTATGGATGGCTACGGAGGTACATACATAATAAATGGCACGCTCCGGTATGGCTGCATAAAGTCCTGCTAAAATTTTAAACATCAAAATTTCAAGTCAAAATAAATAAAAATGATACAATCTCTCACAGATTCAAATAAAAACGATAAATAATTTCATGTGTCTATTTATCGGATTGAGAAAATGAAACACAAACAACAACAAAAATATCTTACAGATAAAACAGAGTAACTTTTTGTTAATTTAATCATACATATTTATATTATGTTTCATTGAACTGTATTTTGTTTTGCTCTATGTTTTAATTTCTTTTGTAATAATCAAAAAATCTTTGGTTTTTGTAAGATGGACAGGGTACAGCTTTAATGTTAGAACATCTATTATTTTTCTTTGTTTTTAGATTGTACTGAGCGAGAAGTGAATGGGTACTACCCTTATCCACCGTTACCCCCTCCTCCTCCTTCTCCACATTACCTGCCTCCCTCTCGCCCTTCTTCAACTCCTCCGTATCCGTCCCCATTGTATCCACCTCCCACTCCTCCCCCTGTTACTCCTCCTCCAACCCCAGAACAATACCAGCAGATGTGGCAACATTTCAATAACTTTTATGCCTATTACTACCAACAACCTCCTGCCCAATTCTATTATCCTCCACCTCCACCTTACCCTGGTTCAACTTATTCATTCACTTATCCTAGTGACACTGAAGATGGTTACTCGGGATACTCCTCCACTGAAGAGATGAATGGGTATTTCAATAACATACAAAAGCAAAGACAATACCATCAAAAAATGAAAGGTACACAAATAGAATCTGTTGAAAATAGTGAAACAGAATATGAAACTAGTGACTCAGAGAAACCAAATGAGTACCAAGTGAAGCTGTACGATGAGAGTGAGGAAGATACTGAGTATCCCATGACTACATCCATGGAGTCCACAGATTCAGTGGTAGGTGATTATTTAAGCACAATTGTAGAAGAAAGTGAAATAAGTGACAGAAAAAGTCAATGCAGTGACTGCACATTAGAGAAACTCAGTGAAGATGATGAAGAAATCAACTCAGATGAGGAAGTAGTATTTGTAAAACTACCACTCAGGTGTTAAGCGGAAGGATGAAGTGACAACCATTACTGTTGGAAATAGCAGAGAGGTACAAGAAATTAATGCTGATTTAACCAATAAAGAAACTGAGTCAAATACCACGACTGAAAACTGTATTACACCATCTAAGAGCATGAAAATTGAAAATCATTTTAGAAATATAAGCTCTAATTCGAAAAATAATCAGTTTGTACATCAAACAAGCCCGATTGAAAGTGTCATGGATTCATCGAATGATGTTCAAAACACATCACTTCAAGATTCCCATAAAAAGCAAAATAAAGAACATACAAAAAAATCATCAAATAATTCAGAAAATGATAATGGAGAAGACATTAATCTTATTGAAACTTATGAAGAAAAGAAGGTTAAAGAAAAACGTGTCAAAAATACCGAGACCAAAATATCAATATCATACAACGGAATAAAAGATGAAAAAATATTAAACGCTGTGACAAAAAGGACCAACAAAAACACCAGGTCAGTATTCACATCAAGGTTGTCAGGAGAAAATTTCGACTTTGATTGCTGGAATGAGAGTGATGTATCCCAACAAGAAGAAATTTTAGATGACGCTACTATCTCCAATCAACAATGTAACAAAAGTGACATTGACAATATGCATGAAATAGGAACAATGGAGAAAGACAAACAAAAAACTTTGCTAAAACAGAATATTGTTAAACATACTTTTGGATCACATGGTATGGAGACCAACGTTTCATTTACTATTAAGTTTCCTCTGAAAATCAACCTGCCGACACCTAAAAACGGTACACTTGGTATAATACAGCCTAATGAAGAATCTGATTCTACACGAAAATTAAAATACCAAAAAGAAGCTGGTACTTATAAAGAATATCAAGAGTACAAAACGCCTTCGCACAATAGTTCTAGGTGCGAATCTCCAAGTGATGAGAATTCCCAAAGCTCAGTAATTTCTCATGACAACTCCCAAAGCTCTCGCAAAAGCTCTGAGGAAGAAAATATTACATGTTCGTTTTTGCAAAATCTTAGTTCAATTTTACAAAATATAAAAATGTCCAAGAGCATGGAAAAGGAAGAAATAGCACAATCTAATGATAACCAAGAACTTTCTACAACCATTTTAAAAGAAAATTCCCAACAAACATCAACAGATAACTTTCAGGATGTTATTGGTGTTGGTATTTCGCAGGAAATAATCATGAATAATTCGAATCAGAAAGACTTAAAAAACTTGGATATGAGTTCGAATAATATTGCAGCTGTAACAGAGTGCAATGAAATTATTGATGTTGATGATAACAAGAGTGACGAAGTTGATTTTTGGGCTGAAATAGGACAACCAGAAGACCATATGCATTTATCAATGACACAATCTCAAATCGAAGAATTTGACACAACTCCGGAAACTGACACACGAGATATTGTCCAGTCTTCGCAAATCATCAACAAAGATTTACCTGAAGATCGGGTGGAAAATAATTTGAACATGGAATATTTTCATGAAGAATATACACCTGAAAGTAGTAATTCTGATGATGACGGATCTCTTGAT
>CM044960.1:19422667-19442146 GCA_024516035.1 Bactericera cockerelli
AAATTTGAAAAAAACCTTTTCATGACCTTTAAAAATTTCCGGTTTGCCCTCTTAGGTTCCCTACAAATGTAAAATTCAGAAATTTTGGGGTGGTCGACCCCCCCTTTTCCACAACCATGCTGGAACGATAAATAGTAAAACACTTCCCCAAAATTTTTAATAAAATGCAAAAAAAAGCTTCCAAAAAATTTTAAAATTTCCCCCAAAAGGGGGTCTGGGGTTTTTCAAAAACACCCGACCCCGTCTTAGGCACGGGAGTTATTATTTCTTTTTCTAGGGAAAAAATTTTGTTTTAAACTTAGGTTAAAAAAGCGGGTCAGGGGTTTTTTTACGAGTGACAAAGAAAAATCAGGGATTTTTTTTGGGGGGTATTCCATTCACCGCGGGTTTTCCCCTTTTACAAACTTTAAAGCCTCACCCAAAAAACGGGTTTTTCGGGGGAATAGGGGTTTTCAAAATCCCTTTTTGTCATTAAAAAGGGGGTCTTGGATTTTTAAGGGCGGGGTTTTTAAAGGCACAAAAATGGTAAAAAAAAAGCACTGCTTTTTTCTTTTTGAGCAAAAATTTTGCAGCCCTTTTCCAATTTTTTTTATTTTTTCCCCTTTTTTCCCCTTTTTTTTTTTGACTTTCCAGAAGGTTTACTTTTCTTTTAAAAATTTGATGCTGGGGCGAAATTTAATTTTTTGGGGGATTGTTTTTATCAATGTCTAATTGACTTTCTCATTTTTTTTTTACCTTCTATTTCTTCTGGTCTTTTATTTTTTGTTTTACAATTTTTTTTTTTTGCTTTGAAAGTAGTCTCGAAACTTGCGCTCCCCCCATTGGAAAGCCTCCCCTGACCTGCTTTAAAAAAAGGAACATGGGGATAAAAACTTTTTTTAAATTTTAAAAAAGGGGGGTCCGAAATTTAGTTTGGGGGGTTCTAATGAAAAAAGTTCACTACCCCATTCAAATTTTGTGCATTTTTTAAAATTTTTAAAATCAAATTTTTTTGGGGGGAAAAAAAAATTTTTTTGATTTCCCCGTGATTTTCTTAATTGTTTATTTTTTTTTTTTAAAAACAAATTTTAAATTCTTTTTGCGGGGTGGTGCCCCTCTTCTTTTACAATCCTTCGTCTTAAAAACTTAAAAATTTTTTTGCTTTTTTTGGTTGAAAAAAATTTCAAAATTCGTCAAACAAATCTGGGGTTTCGGGTTTTTTTTGTTTTTAAAATTTTTTTTTGATTAAAAACTGTTTTATTTAAAAAAATTTTTTTTTAAAAAGAAAAAACGGGAGGGAAAAAATCGCTTTAGTTTTTTTCAGAAAAAATCGGGCAAATTAAAACCTCCAATAATAAGCTTTGCTTCATTTACCAAGTTTTTTTTAAAATTTTGACTCTGTAAAGTATTAATGCTTTTTTTTTCCCCCCCCTTGAGTGGCGGTATATATTTTAAAAGCAAATTAGTGACTCCCAAAATAGAGGGAGCTCTTTTAATCAAATAAAATAGTTAAATTACAAAGCTATCGATTTGTTCGGTGGAAGAAAAACCCCCCCAAAATTTTTTAAAACCCCCCCCTCTTGGTTCGTACATATTTTTGTTTTTCTTTTTTTTAAAAAATAAAGTATTAAATAAAAATTTAAAAATTAAAAACTGGGTTGGTTTTTCGGTTTTCCCCAAGATTTTTTTGGCACTTTTTGTTTTTTTTTTGTGTCATGATTGGGGAAAAACCCCAAAAAGGATATTAAAATTTTTTTTTTCTAAAAAAAAAAAAAATTTTCCCGTACTACATCAAAATTTTTTGTTGTTAGGGGAAAGCCTTTCTCCTTTTGTATTCTTGCCCCTAATTACCCCCCATGTTCGTTTTTCATTACAGCATCTCTCATTTTTCTTCACGAGGACCCGTGCCCCCGAAACCCCCTTTCAAAAAAGGGTTTTCACACCGCCCCAACCATTGTGTTAAAAATTTTTTTCTTTTAAAAACCCCGGGGGCAGTGATTTATCCCTCAAATTCGCGCCAATTGTAAAAAAATTCACCCAAAAAATTTGAATTTTATCATGTTTTCCAAGATTTTTTTGGGAGCTTTGTGTGTCTTTTTTTCCATGATCTTAAACTAATATAAAATAGCTTTATTTTTTTAAAAAAAAAACCCATAATGGGTTTTTTTTTTTTAACTAGTGAAAAAAAAAAATTGCAATGTGGAATTTTTCAAAATTTCGAAAAGGGAAAAAAGGGAAAAAAAAAAAAATTTAAAAAAAAATTTTTAAAATTTTTTCCCCTGATTTTCTTCCGGGGAAATTTTAATTTTAAAAAATCGGAAGTTTTGTGTTCGTTTTGAAAAAAAAAATTTTTTTTCCCTCCAAATTTAAAATTTTTTTTCATTTTCTGGTTTTTTCAAAACCCCCCTGACAAATTTTTTTTTGGGTCCGTCTGTGGGTTTCTGTCCCCCCGGTCCCCTTTTCGGTTTTTAAAAAAAACGTTTCCCTTTAAAAACGCGAAAAAAGGAAACTAAAAAACTGTTTTTAAATTTAAAATTTTTTGCACACATAAAGGGAAAAATTCTGTAAAGGGTTTCCCTTTTTAAAAATTTCCCCTCAAATTTCGTTTTTTTGGGGGTTTGAAAGAGACCCTGGCACCTGACCACTTTTTTTTAAACTTAAACGCTTTATCTCGTGAAGGGTTTCCCACCCGATTTAAAAAATTTTTTTAAAAAGAAACCCAAATTTAAAAATTTTTACGGTTTTTTAAATTTTTTTTTTAAAATTTTAAAAATTTTAAAAACCCCCTGTTTTTAAAGAAATAAAAAATTTGGGGGGAAAAAAAGTAAAAAAAAACCCCCCGGGGAACTTGCCGAACGTTTTTTTGGGGTTTTTAAAATGTAAAAAAACGATTTTTTCTACCTTTAAAAAAAATTTTTTGAAGAAAATGGGTTGGGCCGTTTTGGGACCCGAATTTTCTTAAAAAATTTTCCCAAAATTTTGGGAAAAGTGTTTAAATGTGAAAGAAAATCACGAGGGTTTTGTGTCCAAATTGGCATTTTTTTTTTTTAAATTTATTTTTCAATAAACCCGCGGTTTTAAAAAAAAAATTTCCCCAAAAACTACCCCCCCCAAATACAAAACCACCTAACTGGCTAAAATTTTTTGGGAAAAAGTGCTTTCGATCCAAGTGACCTCTGTTTGGGGGGAAAAAAAGGGTTTTGGGCCAAACCCTTTAAAACCGAAGCAAAATTCCCCCTGCAGTTTTTTTTAAAATGATAGCCCCGGTGGGAAAAACCTACCCCCCAAAAATTTGCATTTATACCGGCCCCCTGAAAAGTTCTGTCGAGCGTGGGTATTTTAAGCTTCTTTAAAAATCGTGGTCAAATAAAAAAAAATTTTATTTCGTTTAAAAACGACGAATTTTATCACCCCCAGAATTTTGTAAAAATTTTTTTTTGGCCCTGTTTTAGGGTTGCTTCATAGGTCCTAAAATTTCCAAAAAAAAATTTTTAAAAATTTTTTCAAAAAAAAAATTTTTTTAAATCTTTTTAAACCCCAAAAGAAACATTTGATAAAATAAAAGGCCACTTTTGTTTTTAAAATCCTCAGCCCAAACCTTGAAAAAAACCCTTTGTTCTGTCATTTTTTTGGGCTTTTTTTTTTATAAAAGTTAAGTTGGAACTTTTGCAAGAAAAAAATAAAGTGTTTTTGTAAAATAAAATTCTTTTTTTTTACTGTCTAAAAACGGGATTGGACAAACAATTTAAATTTTTCCAAAGGAAATACCGGGTTTTTCCTCCTTAGCTTGAGTTTAAAAAAGAAATGGCTTCAACACTTCCAAAGGAATTAAAAATTAAATTTTTATCAAGGCTTAAAAATAAAGGGAAAATTCTTCACAATAGAAATGTTTTTAAGTACCAAAAATTTAAAATTTTGTAAGCCTAATGGTTAAAAAATTGAAAAAAAATGAAAACACTTTGTTTTTAAATTTTTCCCCAAATTTTGTTGTTAAAACTTTTGAGTTTTTTCTTACACCCAAATAAAGTTCACTGAAAAACCCTTTTACTTGGCATTTTTAAAAAATTCCCCTTTTTGGGTTTCAGATTCCATTTGGATAAAAAAGGTTGCATTTCTTTTCTTATTTTGCATTATGGGCAAAAAAAAAAACTTCCCTATGTCCTACCTTTTTTTAAAAGTGTTTCTGAAAATTTATTGCTTTTTTTAAGAACCATTTTAACTAGAAAACAACAGACATTTTTTAAAAACCAAAATTAAAAATTCCCACCAGCATTGATGGTGTGTTGAATTATGGTTCTTTAGGATCACCAAAGTTGGGCAATATCCAGCAAGGTAAAGACTTTTGATGCTGGCATTTCCCCCAAAACCCCAGGCTGAGGGGGGTTTTAAGGGGGGGGTTGGGGGGGGTTTGGGTAATTTTCCAAAAAATGGGGGAAAAAACACCCCCATCATATAAAATTTTTTCCCCAAAAAAAGCAACTTTAAAACCCAAAAAAAAAAAAAAAAAAAAAAAACCTTTTTTTCCAGCAGTGTTATGGCATTTTTTTTAAATTTAAAGGGAAAAATTTCATGCTCTGGGGGGTTTTTAAACCCCTGGAACACCCACTTTTAAAATTGGATTGCCCTCAACCCCCTTGCATGGAAACCCCCACCAACAAATTGAGGGCATATAAAAATGATTCTTTTTGGGGTTTCCTAATTTTAAAATTTGTAACCAAAGGGTATTCTATTACTTTGTAGGACAAAGAATGGTTTACTTCTTGATTTTATTTTTTTTTTTTCCTATCTATTATTTTTTTTGTTGGCATTAAATTTATCCTGGGGGGTTTAGAAGGTTTGCATCTTCAGCTTTGAGCAAAATGCCCCAAGATCCCACCATTATTCCATTGTCCCGGGAAAAAATGTTCCGATGGAAAGGTCCAAATAACCAAAAATGGACTTTTTTTTAACTTGAGACTAAAGAGATCTTTAGTTTCTTTGGCGGTATCGGATTTTTTATGTTTTTTTATACTAGTCAAAAACTCAGTAGGCACGTTACCTCATCAGATTGAAAAGGGGGATTGGTGGACCCAAACCAATGTTTAGGTCTTGCCATGCCCAATGTTTTTTTTAATTTTCGGTTTTAAAAGTCCTGATAATTTGGTCATTGGGTGGAGATTTTACCCCCCCCCGGGTTTTGGGTTGAATGCCTACCTAGGTTTCTTTACTTAATTTTGTTTTTTTTTCAAAAAATTTTCTAACTCAGGCCAAACTAAAATCTCTGCCATGGGAGTAGTCAATGTTTTAAAAAAAAGAAACATTGCCCTTTTTTTCTTGAAACTGTAGGCCCCAAAAAAGTTAAAAATAGTTTAAAAAAATAATGGATTTTTTTTCAATTTTTCTTCCTTTAGATGTGGACTGGAGAGTTTGAGGATGTGGTGATGTTGTCATTGTTGGAGGGGGTCCAGTGGTAGGCTGCACCCCAAACTGAAACAACAGAGAAAGGAGGAAAGGGCAAAAGTTTTTTTTGTGGGGGGAAAGCTGCTGAAGTGGAAGAACAAAAATCATCGTTATTTTTTTACTTTCTTTCCCTGTAGTAAATGGGAAAAAGCACTATTAAAATATTTCTAAAAAAAAAAAAACCTGAAATAAAAAGGAAATAGCCCCTTTTTGAAAAAAAACTTTTTAATTTTGGACAACAAGTTCCCTGTTTTAAAAAAAAAAAAAAAAAAATGTTTTTATTTATTTACTTTTTTTTTAAAAATCTGTGGTCTATTGTCTTGTAGCTTGTTAAAATTAACATTAAAAAATGGGGAAAAACAAGGTAAAAAATTTTAATTCATAAATTAAATTTTTTTTAAATAAATTGACCCCCTTCATTTTCCCCCTTCTTCCCCCCCTAGACTTACATGTTTCTGAAAAAAAAACCCCTGTGAAATTTAAATATGAAATTTCTTTAATTTTATTAAAAAAACTATTTCTGGCAGGGCCATGTTTGGTTGCATACCTATTCTCAAGCCTGCTTGTACATTTCAGTTTTAGATACTGAATTTTTATGATTTTCTCCCCCAATTCGGGGGCAACCTTCGGGGCAGTCATTCCCCCCCATTGCTTTAATGAACTTCCCCCTGGGGAAAAAAGAACTTGGAGCCCCTTTGAATCCCCCGGAGGGGAAAAAGTTTGCCTACCTAACAAATAAAAAATTTTGGAAACCTTTTTCCCGGGGGAAGTGAAGAAAGTAAAAAATTTTTTTAAAAACATATTCCTTATGTTCTTTTTTTTGAAAAATGGGGCCTAAAATTTGTAAAAAAAAAAAATTTGCCAAAAAAAAACTTTTGGCCTTTTTGGTAATTTAAACAGTTACTATGGAATCACAATCTATAACAAAAAATCGATACTATTGTAACAGTGTCCCCTTTTGCAGCATTTAAAATTTGGGCCATTTTGAGAATTTGTACCTTTAAGTCAGTTTTATTTCGAGCTTGAAATAACAAGTTCAAATTCTTCTCTTTAGGAATGCCCATGAAAAAACCACGGAAACTAGGGGTCAAACTAGGTCATGTGGTGAAGGGTTTGGGGGGGGCAGGCAGGTTTTTTGGGGGGAAAATCTCCCGGTTTTTGCATCTGAAGTTTACCATGAGTGGCCAGTGTGAAAGGCATTGCCACGGGGGGGTGGGGGATTCCAAGGGGGGGACCCCAAGGAAATTTTTTTGTTACATGAAAAAATTTAGCCCATTTTCTTTTTTCCAATGGAAAATCTACGGTTTTGGAAAAATAAATTTTTGTGTGCCCTGTTTTTGTGGGGTTTTTTTTAAATTTAAAAGTTTGAAAATTTTAATAAAAATAGGCTCTTCCGCTAGTCATGATCTTTCCCAGTTTGATGCACAACCACCATAAAAATTTTGGCCTTTTCTATTTAAATAATTTGGAGTGTCAAAATTGGAAAATAAAACTATAGTTTGTCTACAAAATTTTTGCTTAAATAAAAAAAAAAAAAAAATTTTTTAAAAATAAACAAGGGAAAAAACCCAAACCCTTTGGCGAGTACAGGATGGGTTCTTTAAAAATTTTTTTTTTTATTGCTATAGTGTAATATAATAGAATACCCTGAAAAAAAAATATTTTTCGGCTTACCTATTGCAAAAAAAAACCCCGTGTCAATTGGTATTTCCTTTTACAAATTAAATTTGTTCTCCTCAGGGGAAATTTCCGGGGGCAGGAAATTTTTCCCCCAAGGGGAAAATTTTGCTAAGGAGCCCGGTCATGACCAAGTCTCTGTTTCCAATTTTTCCCCCCCCGTGAGTGCATGCCCAAAAACGAAGGGGGTTGGACTCAAGGGGTTTGGGAATTAAAAACCCGGGAATTCAAACCCCCGGGAGAGGGGACATAAGGCGGCCTATGGAATTTCAATTCAAGTAAAAAAAAAATTTTTTTAAAAAAAAAGGACCTAAATTTTACTAAAAATGATCGTAGAGTTTCGTGGAAATTCCAAAAATTAAACCTGCTACCTAATGAGACTGTTGTACCCGTTGATTCTATTCGTTTTAACCTCTTTTTGCTTTAGGACGAGTTTCTCCCTTTTTTCGCGGGAATACCTCCCACCCCCATTAACCTCCCCACCTCGCGTGTTTGGGGGGAAAAAATTTTTTTTTTAAAAACTACCAACCGGGATGAATCGGATCTCTGAAAACCCCGCGCAAAACCGTAAAAAGTCACAACGTTCACCACGGGGTTTGGGCCCCCCAAAAACTTTTAAAACAAAAAACATGTTTTTTTTGAAGAAATTGTTTGACATAGAAAAAATTTTGTATTTAAAAAATTTTGGTTGTAAGTAGGGATAGAAAAGTTTTAACGTCTTGTTGATTTTTAATTTGGATTTTGAATTTCACCATTAACTTTCGTTTCCTTTTTGCTAACAAAACTCAGTAGCTGACATTTGAGGTGCGATCCCTTATTTTTTGTGCCGAAAACTGAAAAATACAACAAATGGTCAGGGGTTTTTTGTTTTCTGTAAGCAAATTAAAAATTGAATTTTTTTGTGGAAAATTTTTTTAAATTTTAAAGGATCATTATTCCATTATTTTTTTTTCAATCTTTTTCCAAGTGGTGGTTTTGGTTTTTTTTGTTAATTTTTTTTTTGCTTGTTTAAAACTTTTTTACATATACTAAAAAGTCCTTAAAAAACCCTAATTACTTTTAACTTTTAAGAATGTTTTTTTAAATTTTTTTTTTTTTTCAAAAAAAAGAACTATGGCAAGTGAATTGAAAAATTCCGGTTCAAATTCACCCCGGAAGTGGTTTTTTTTTTGTTGAAAATCACTTTTCAAGGATTAAATTTAAAAGGAAAAGTTTAGAATATTATGAATATTACACAAATCGTTGTTTATGAAATTTCACAACCCGTTGTGAAGCGGAAAAAAAAATATGTGGTTTGAATTTGGAAATAGTGATTTCCTAAACCACCTGAAATTTTTAATATTTTTCCATAAATGTTTAAAGTGAAAAAAAACGTGCTTGTAAAATCTTTTTGTTTTTTTGAGAAAACAATTTTCTCATAAAAGGCCATTTCCAGGGCAAAAAATGTATTTGTTAAAACCGGGGGCCTTTTTTTAAAACCTTAAAAAAAAGAACTTGGAAAGTGTTAATTTTAAAAATTTTTGGACCTTTTAAAGGACTTTTGGTATATAACCTTAAACCCCCTGTTTTAAAGGGGGAGTTGGAAAATAATAAAAATTTTTTCCTTAGGTCTCCCAAAGTTAAAAAGCAGATTCCCCGGGGGCTGGCTCTTTAAATAGTGTTTTAAAAGGCTAACTCACTTTAAAACCAGGGGGGTTTTGTGTTGATTTTGAAAAATAAAAATTTTGTTTTTTTTCCATATTGGTAGATAGTATGAAAACGACGCCAGCAAAAAGTATAAAAACATAAATTCAAACACTGAATGTTTAACTTTGATAAATTAGAGTGAGGGTTTTGTTGGAAAACTACACGTGGCACGTGCTTTGGGTGTTTGTAGGATAGGAAAACTTTTTTGGGCCCCGGCACACGTGTGATCGTCTGATGGTTTTTCCTCCAGAGGCATGATGGGGTTTTAAAGTGAGAAACCTAAATCTCACAAAAAGTGTTTTTGGTGGCTTTCCCTGTACAAAAGGGGTTTTAATCCCAGTTCAAGAACATACTTTTGTTTTTGGGTTTTTGCAATAATTTGGGAAAAAACAGCCCAGAAAAGATTCCGGGCCCCCCGTCACTGTTTGGTTGTATTGGGAAAACAAAAATTTTAAAATTATTTCAGGGTCATTGGGGCCAAGCATTTCTCAAAAGGCTTTCCAAAATTGGTAATCTTTTTTTATTTTTAAAACTGCAACTGAATTTTTTTTTAAAAAAAAGAGAGCCGATTTTGAAATTTTGAGCATTGAAGCCCCGATCAGGGGTGAGCTTTTTAAAATTTTTTTAAAAACGAAATCGAATTTGACTTTGCAAGATGCGAGTGTGCTTTTTTTCGCTCTAAAAAGATTTCACCTATAAAAACCCAGAAAAAAAATGGGGAAATGGTTTTACCTCATTAGATATTTTTCCGAGCTTGTTGCTTCTAATAATTATGTTTTTTGAAAACCCCCCATTTTTTTTGGGGCTTTTTAAATAAAGGAAAGGTAGGTAAAATTGGTTTCCCCCCCGTGGGTAAAATAAAAACACCTTTTTTTTCTTTAATCAGTCTTTTTTTTGATTTTCTATTTCAATGAAAACATGATCCTCTTAAATTGAATTTTTATTTAACCCAAAAAAAAAAAAAAAAAAAGGGGAGAAAAAACCCAAAAAAAACGACGCTGTTCTATTTTTCGTTATTCACCAAAAAAAAATTACTTGGTTTACTAGACAAAAAAAGTATGTCCTCTTCTTTTTTAGACTTTTAAAATAGAGGGGTTAGTTGTGCATGGATGTTCAGAACTATTTGTGAGGAGCAAGAACTCGAAAAAGCTGTCCAGGTTTCTGTACTCAGTACATCTAGTCAATTTTCACTTTTCTGTTTGGGGTGTTTAGCACAAAGCGGCCCGGCAAGAAATTTTCAGACTAATTTTACTTTCAATTGATTTTTCGACTTTTATTATTACAAAAAGGAAAAATTGCACCACTAGTTTCACTGTGGCGGAGCACTTGGTCGACAGATACACCATAGGAGCAATGAAATGGACCGATGGCTGGAGTGGTAGAATATGCCTTGACATCAATGTGATGCAGTATGGTGACTTCTATGAGGAGGACATACATGGGGAGGATGGTGAAGAACAAAGCACGAGGCACTTGTAGTAGCACGATGAGGCCAAAAGTATCTGTTCAAGTGTTGAGTCACCCGGTACACGAGGTAGTAAACGGCATGCAGACTGTATACAGTGGTAATAGGAAAAACTGTGGGGGAAAAAGTAAATCATAAAGTCTAAAAGGTACAGCTGAAAAAACGTAAATTTATCGAATTTTCTCGACAAAACACACAATATTTTACAATTAAAAAACTTTGGTACGAAGGGTGCACAACGCATTTTTTGCCTTGGTCCCTCCTGCTCACTCACCGATCCCAGCTCAAAGTGTTAAATGAATATAATTTTCTTACTCTTCTGATGATATCCTCGGATCGCAGTCACCTTGCAAACACTATTATTTTCTTTTTGCTGTGATCTTATTTAAGGTCAGCATAAATAATTTATTTTCTCAATAAAAATTAGTCTTGAAAATCATCATTTGAAGTGTCAACATGGCTCAAAAATCACTCTAGATTCCTGCTAGTGTAAATGTCTACAGAGTGTAATTTATTTTCAAACCTACTCAAGACGACCCTAAAATGTCAAATTATAAAGTACTAATTTTGAAATATTTTTATTTTATTTATTTATTACAATGTCTCCTTATTTTCTAGACATTTTACAATTTATTGATAGGTTAAGATGATAGAAAGGGTACAAAATTGAAGGCATGAAGATAGAAGTATATACGAAATACATAGGAAGGAAATGAAAAGTAATGAGAATGTGTATAAAAAGATTAAGGTAAAGAGTAAAGTTCTTGATATGCCAGGTCACCACGTGGAGTATTGAAAACTCAGGGTGAACTCACCAGGTGGGTGGTAGGGGGGTCTCATGGAGTATTGAAACTCAAAGTGAACTCACCAGGTGGGTGGTAGGGGGGTCTCATGGAGTATTGAAACTCAAAGTGAACTCACCAGGTGGATGGTAGGGGGGTCTGGCATCCGAGGTTCCCCTGTGTGGGGGTGTCTGTAGTCCAGGAGCCGGGGGTGTGTCTCATCTGAGCCAACTAGGTAGAGTCTATCCAGAGTTGTTTCTATGCGAGATACGTAGGTACCCATGTAGATGACCTGGAAGATGGACCCGGCTTATTGTTCTATCTATCTATCTTTTATTAGATTATAGTGGTGCATGTCAAAATCTATGGTCATACACACCACTGTAGCTGTAGTAAAGCTACATGAGATCTATCGGCTTATTGTTGACACTATCATTATTCATGAAAGTTCAGGAGTAATGGAAACTAATGCAAGATGTGATTTGATCATTCTGGCCCGAAGTTTTACAGTAACAAGATGTATTTTGAACTTGAGGGTCAGGATCTTACATCACCACTACTAATATTTATCAGTCTGGTGGGGGACGTTAAACAGGGAGAAGACCAGTGTCTCGCTAGAGGACTATAAACAGAGAACAGACTAGCCAACCTGACAAGCCAGGCTAGCTTGCAGTTTCCTAAGGGTTTAATCTTAATATATAATGGCTTATAAAGAAAAGTCTATGTCCTCATGATGGTTGATTGCACATAGAAATATGTGGTTCAGGACGAGCCAACTTTAAAATAAAGTTGGCTGGAGACCATCACTCAACCCACCAGCTGTAGCCAAGCTGGCTACAACAAAAACAACTAATATTTTATCATTTGGTGATAAATTATAAATTACACTGTTGGTATAGTGGGACTTTGTAGGCTTAGGGCAAAATTAATAGACAAAATCGATAACTCAAGTCATTGATTAGCATCGGTTCTCCTTATCTTGGACAGTGCGAATTCCGAGACTTAGCACCACAGAGTTATGACAGAAACGTTTCTTAAGTCCGCCCTTGGTCGACAGTATAAATATAATCATGATTTATTTAACTGTATCTTCATACAACAAACATGTCATCGTTGGTTTTTTTTTTTTTTTTTTTTTTTTTTTAATAAGGTAATCTGGCTGGGGGACTATAAACAGGGAGTAGACCAGCAGTCTGACTGGGGGACTATAAACAGGGAGTACACCAGCATTGGCTTGGTTCTGGGGGCCCTTGTCAATTATTAGCCTCCTTGTTGAGACAGTGGTAGAAGTGCTGAGTCATTCTCCTCCACTGTCTGGCTACCATCGTTCACGATGACGCCACCCTATGATGATGAAGGTAATCCTTTAAGATAGGTATTTTTCTTCTAGCTCTGCTGGTTGTGTTAAATCCTAAATAACTACCCTCTCCTGGACGTACCTGCAGCCACACCCGCGACATATTCCACAGGGTGAGTAGGAAGTGGTCTTCCTGAGAGCTGGGGTCCACAGCACAGGTGGTACAGAACTATGTTTGCGGCCATGATGATCGAGAAGAAGAATCATTCTTGGGCTGGTAGTCTGAAATGTTTTGTTTCATTGATATTTACAGAAAAAAGTGTTGTTGAACTCCAAAAAAGATTTATTCTTATTACAGATCGTTCTCACCCTCATGAAATGATTAAAATGTGTATACACTTACAATATTTAACACCGTGTGTAGATTTTTTCTGTGATGAAGATTTTATTGACTTTGGCATGCCCTATGTATCAAATTGCCCAAATAAATAAAGAGGTCCATTGTCAAACTGTTGGCATAATGGGACTGTCTAAATAAAGCACTACTTATTCTTATACTTATTTCCAAGTACATAGATAATATTTTGATGGGGAAATTCTAATGGTTTCGAAAGACACCAATGTGAGAAAAATGCGATGAATAGCTTTTTCTTTATTTGGTCGTGATTTTTTCAAGTTGAATAGTATTATTCATAAACTCACCTGTCCTTTTCTGGCCATTCCATTCCTCTTCAGATTCTATGTGAGTTTTTCGCACTGGCGTTACGTCATAGAAAGAAACAGCGTCCTCCATAAGAACTGATATCTGTTTCATTTTCCTTTCGAATTCCTCGAGCTGTTTCTGAAGCAGTACAGGCACCAGCAAGACAACGCAACAGAGAATAAAATTGAGCAGGAGATGAGTGGAGATGAGGAGTTGTAGCTTCCGTTTTCTCGGAAAACACAAGATATTTGTAGATTTGACGCAAATGGAAATAAGACAACGTTAATAATAGAGAAATGTTGTAGAGGATGGACAGAGGTTTGTTTCTCTTCGTCCAGAGCTCAATGCCAAACATTTTGGTTAAGTATTTCAAATACATTACTGGAACTATGGGGAGATCGTGATCAGTCTGTACATATTTCTGCTACACGTGCGGATAAATAAATGAACTAATTCGATTCCAGATGATCAAATTAAAGTTTCTACTTGGTAGTACCTTTATTTATTAGGTGTACGTACTCGTATAAATGGATTAGAAATCCAACATATCCGATGAGAAAGCAGCACTATTCAGTCAAACTCACTCAACCAACCTATAGTCGTAAACATACTATATTATTATTTTTACACCGAGTTTTAAAACAGAACATGCATTTTCATTTAATTAGTGGTTTAATTCAATAGCACATATTCAATGATTTTTTTTTAAATTTTTTATTCTTGTTTTTTTTGTATAAAAATATTCATTTCCATGTTGATCAATTATTGAATTTACATTTTTGTTTTCACTCTTACATGAAAATGAAGTTTTAAGCGAAACGGAGCTGTCGGAATAAAATACAATTTATTTTGTGGCTTTTGAAAATAACTAGTAAATAATAATTACTTAGTGGTCGAGTGGTTAAGGTGCTAGTCCGGTAATCCAGGTAGCGTGGAGACTGGAGAGCCGTTAGTTTGGATCCCACCCAATGCATTAATTTTTCCTCGTTTATGTGAGAGTTAGACCACAGTAGACAGAATGGCAGCAAAACAACTGCTGAAATAAAGGGACTCTTGTTTTTTTTTTGTATAAAAATATTCATTCCAATGTTGATCAATTATTGATTTTATATTTTTGTTTTCACTCTTACATGAAAATGAAGTTTCCTTTAATCTTGGTACTGTTCGGGCAGTATGAATAATTGTCTATTATTATTACATACTATTGGTTCTGTGAACTGTGTAGCTAAATTAGACCTTTCATTTGATAACCGACATTTTTAATTATTTATTACATTTAAATTGAACTATCGATGTCAAAATCATCGTGATGAAGCTTCATTCCGGCAAAACTAGTTTGTTGTTATTGATAGTATCTCAGGATATATACTAATGTTGATAAGACAAAAATTTAGCCGCCTCTTTATTTGTTTCCTACCCTCTCTTCCCCTCCCTCCTTCCATCCTTCCCTCCCTCCCTCTTCCCTCCCTCCATCTCTTTCACCCCTTTCCTCTCTGAACTCAATGTAAATACAAATATTCTCAACTTTTATAACAATGGCGTGAATTATATTAATTTAATAATATTTATTATTCATCATCACTTCCCTTTTAATAGTGGATGACTGAGTGAAAATCGATACATTGTTATTTTAGGGTGGACCAGGGTGTTGTGTTTTTACAACCAATTTTATCAAAACTTTTGAATGATCTATTTTCTGAACTTTTTACAATAATTTGAAACTTTATTGTAAAAAAAAAAAAGTTGGTACTACTCACCACTAATAGGTGTGGTAGAAGGCAAAGTTTGAAAGAAGAAAACAAAGTTCGCGAATTTTACTAAGGATTATTACTACCAAATTATGAGATTTAACAGCAGATGAAGGTTAAGCTTGTCAATTCACCTCATTGAATTATCATATCATATTTGAAGCTTAGTAAATGAAACACAAAACTTTTTCAGCAAGAATTTAGAAAATAATAAATAAAAATCTAGGCTTTCACGTTTTTCTTCTTGATCGGGAAAACAATCACCTTCTGCTCAACCACCCCGGTAGATAAAAATTTATTTTCCACAGTAAATTCTCTGTTCTACCGGGGTATTCCACAAAATTATGCACCATTATTATTTGAGTTTTCGTTACACATAGCTGTTTCTCCTCTCCCCCGTGAAAAGTTTAAGTCTGCACTTGGCTCTCTCTTATTTATATGTTATAACTGAGATTTCATGCTAAAATAATAGAAAATATCAGTTTAAGTTTTTTTAATTTCCTTATCCTATATAATAAGGAATGTATTGTATTTTTGTAACAATAAGCTTTGATTATTTTTTAAACTTTAAAGTTGGATTACTTGTGCTTATTTATTTTCATATTAGTAAACCTAAGTTAAAGTTACGCCCACCACCCATCCTACCGAAACAAACATTTATTAGTGATTTATAATAAAATCTCGTTTGTTCGCCCGATTCATAAAAAAACTACCCTCAAGTCAACCATTGCACAATGCACATTTCTGAACCATCTCTTAAACATATCTCAATTGACCAACACACAGCTTCGATTGTGTTTCCTCATCGTGTAAGTAACAAACTATTGTACTGGTTGACAAATGATGTTTATATCAATAAAGGTAACGCTTCCGCACATCCATGTCATATACAGGGTGACCCTCATGTAAGTAACAACTCATGTACCCGTGGGTTCTCTATTTATATTTGTGCGCAACCATGTTCACAGAAAATCTAAATTAATTATTAGAGAAATAAGGATTCACTATTATTGTGAAAAAAAAGTTTGTACAAAAGGTAGATAATTTTTATATACAGGGTCTCCTTCCAGAAAGCACTCTCCCCTCTCAAAATCTCCCTTTGAACCGTCAAAAATAAACCACTAGAGTGTGTGTTTGGCAGTTGAAAGGAAATTGGGCGATTATGAGAGTGAAAAAGCTTTCTGGAACAGAGCCCCAATACCTGAAAAATGTCCTTAAACTTTCCTTCAAAGGGATATCAAATTTAATGGTGTCTATATTTTTAGGTAAAATCGTTACGAGCCATGTATTCGGGATCTTGCTCGTAGATATCAAATAAAAGCCAAACAAGTTCAAGGTGATAGGACTTTTATTTGGAGCACGAGGTGCAATACCTTCTTTCACCTTCTCAGTGTTGCGTGATCTGGGAATCCCCAATAAGAAGATCATTGATATGAGTTTAAAAATATGAAAGATTCAGTTAAAATTCTCAACTACCATTTATTCCACTAACCAAACAAATTTAAAAAAATGTTGATGAAAATGTTCCACTTTCACCTTGAAAATCTTGTAAAAATCTTGTTTGAAAAAATATCCTAGAAAGCCGGACTTTGTAGTCAAGTGACGTAATCCTCACACGGCCGTATATAAATAAATATACTCTCTCTCTCTCTAAATTCTTATTAATTTCTCGTCCATGCTTGAATGTGTTCCAGGACTTCAAGACGTACGGAGGATCCTTCCTGTACCACCTGAACGAGTCCACTCCTCTGGTAGCTTGGGGTTTGTGGTCGGGTTGGACTACACCAACCCCTACCTGAGTCCCTTCCGGGAGTTCCAGAGGTTCAAGACCCACCCTTCCGTCAGACCCGTGTTTGAGGGCGGGAAAAGGTTTGTTCTTGTTCATTTTTTTTTTTTTTTTTAATGGAAGGCAGGAAAAAATCTTTCAAAGACACTAAAAACCCACCTTCTCTAAAAGCTAACCGCATTTGGAACCGAAAAAATATCATTACTTCAAGTTGTTCTTGTTCATTAAAAAAAAAAACTAATAGTAATAAATCCCCGCTGTGTAGGGGGAGGATAATTGAATACTCCTGAGGCATTCCATCCTTGTCTGTATTGAAGGTCGACTAAGGGCTGCCAAAAGTGCAAAAGTGGCCGTTTGGAACAATTACGTGACCTCAAAATTTGTTTCCCATCAGATTAATAGCGGGACTATCAAAGGGAATGGCTACGGGAGAGGTACGGTAGACAATCAAGTCCACCAACTAATATCCTCCCCACACTGTGAACATTGTGAACTAATTGACCATAGATCCGCTCCTGGTGTAAAACCTTTTCGGGGGTGCTTCACACCCTTGAGAGGAGAAACCCTAGAGGTAATAATAATAAATAATCATCATTGCAGAGTGAAGCCAGCGGGCTTGCAAGAACTGGGACCTTGGTGTGATTTCATGCAGCTCACAAAGCGCACAGATGTCCGCGGTCCACTCATACCTCGTGAGGAAAATGAGTCGCTATGTGTATGAATAGGAACCAGTGGCGCCATTACGAGAAGGAATATAGATATTAGAATATGATGAAATTTAGTTTAATCATGCTGAGCTACCCACTAAAGTTGTGACATAATAACACAAAGAACTACATAGTTACAAGGTACATACATAATAATTATCAGTGTAATAAATAATTTTCTCATGCATTTACAACTCGTAGTCTATATTTCTCAGCACTGTAGACAGAGACACAGGTGATGCTAGATGTAGGTACCGCACAACGAGGCAGTACAGCATAAAAATATTTTGCAATGAATCAGATGGTCTACAAATCCTGCCTGATAATAGCGTGCCAAATGTATCCATTGTAACTTGAGTGTAACAATGTGAAAACAATTTATTGTAAATGAAAAGCACAACTTAGGGGGGAGATTTTTTTTATTGTACCTGTCAAACACAGACAGGGTATTTAATCAAAGAAAAAACACCGTACGGTCGTTATGGGATGCAGTGAGATAGAAAGCAAGTTTCAAGAGGAAAAGGGGATAGTGAAGGGAAGCCTGTTTGATCCTGGGAGACAGAGTGTAATATATTTTATTTTTATTTAATTTTAAAGAGATATGTAGTTGTCTGTGTTATTATGTCACAATTTTTGTGGTAATATCGACATTACGAAAACTAGTGCTAATGTATCATATCTCCAACCTACCATCATAGTCCATTATCCATCTCGAAATGCCGCCACTCTACAACTAACCCAATTGTCCTCACGAGGCTAGGGTAGGCCCCGACATCGTCGGAACCAAAAAAAATCGAAAAATTTCGACTTGCGGCATTCGAACCCGCGTCACCTGAGTGTAAGTCGAGCATGTACTGCTAGGCCAAGGGCCTTTTTTTTTAAAAATTGTTTTTATTTCACTACCTTGAACAAAAACATTTATTTCACAAAACACTGAAGAATGAGCCTAAAAAGTTTTAGGAAACTTTAAAGTAGTCCCCAAGTAATTTTTTTAAGTTTTTTTCTGTCAAAACTTTTTTCTTTCCCCCTACCGTCTCCCTCTCTATTCCCCCTCCTTTCTTCTTTCTCTCACTTTATTTTTTACAACCCTGCTCAATAGTTGGTCACCTATCCCACTTTTGTGTCACTTTGCGGAAAACCTTCTCTCCCCCCCCAGTGGAAGGCATACTACGGTATGGAAAGTTACAGCAAAGACCAGAAACTTCATAGTAGCTATCTCAGGCTACGAAATAAAAAGTCTGTGAAAAAATCTCTTTGTGTGCATGTGAGTTCGTGGACTTGGTGTCAATTTTCCTATTATTTATTTCATTACACTTGAGAGCAAGAAAGCGAATCAAACTTTTTTTCCCCCACAAAATCTGCGTATCTTCGAAATTACATTTCTATCGAGTCGTATGATTCTCAAAATGTTTGTAAATTTTGTTTTCTCCCAAATTTTATAATTTGATTGTTCAAAAAAAAACTACCAGAAGCCGTCAAAATTAAATTTTATACAGGATGTCAAAAAGAAGAAAAACATGTTTTTTTTATTTTTAACAAACCCACGTTATAACCGAGAAATCAACAAGATTCATTTAACAATGGTGAATCAGTATTTTGGGTTGCCTCCCCGGGCTTTGATCACAGCATTCATTCGATTTGGGATTGAGTGGATCAAAAAAAACCCAATTTCTTGGGGGCAACCTCTGCCTTCTTCGGTGAGGGCGTCTTGAGCTCTGCTACAGTCTGGGGGGCGGTATTCTGCCTCAAACACTTCTTTGAGTGGGTCACCCCAGATTTTCAATCGGATTGAGGTCGGCACTAAAGAGGGGCTAGTCCAAAGTGTCATATTCTCCTCACCCAAGAACTCCCGTACACAGTTACCGCATGTGGGCGGGCATTGTCGGCAAGGGAGGTCTGGTGCCCATAATTTATCGAGAAGAACCACATGGGTCTCAGGACTTCAAGAAGCTAGAAAATTTAACCAAAGAGAACTTCAAATGGACCCAAACGTCTAGAGAGCACAGGGAGGGGGACTCAGATTCGCCATAGAACACGGGATTGGATACCCCAGCAATGGCGCTTGTTTCCCTTTACTGATGAATGCCGGGTGTGTTTGTTTTTGGGAATGACAGAAGGAAAAGGTCTATCGAAGAGCGGGAGAAAGGTATGCGAGTATTGCATCACAGAAACTGTCAGTTTCGGCGTGGTTCCTGTAAAGGGGGTGGGGT
>CM044960.1:20142537-20154898 GCA_024516035.1 Bactericera cockerelli
CCCCCCCCCCCCCCCCCCCCCCCCCCAAAAACCCCCCCCCCCCCCCCCCCCCCCCCCCCCCCCCCACATCTGCATGTTCGGAAGAAAGAAAAAAGCTTTATTTTTAAAAAACAACTTTTTACTATTCAGTTTTATTTATTACTTCTCATATTTTTGATTAGACTGTATTTTTTGACAAATCTTTTTTAATACCATTGAGATATTGGTAAAATTGGGTACAAGTGATATTGTAGTTGAAAAATTATTTTTAGTTCAGTTGAAATCATGTCCTACTGTATTGTATCAATTTATTATCACCTAAATTACAGAGGAGATGGTGAAAACTGGGGGAAAAAACGGGACAACGCGGTGTCCCGTACGGGACATTTTGAAAAGTGCCCAAAAAAAAACGGGACGCCCCGGGGAAAATACGGGGACTTTCTGGCAACCTACTCGACACCCACATCATGTCAACACGAGAATAGTGTCGATGTTCACTTATTACGACTTCCATTGTAACAGCCGCAGACCTGTCTGATTCCTGTGTGCTGATGATTAGCACAGAACTTCCTCTCTTATCTGGATAGTGTTATCTCTTATCTGGATACCAAAGTATATTTCTGTGTTGTCTCTGTAGCACAGAGCCTGGAACAAACCCTTTTGTCAAACCGTAGAGGTTCACCTTTAGTTTAAGAATAATTAAATAATTCTGTTTTTATCAATAACTTTGGTACCCCACTTCAATAACTAATTGGGCTTTTACTAAGTTTGGTGTGAGTATAATAGGTAGGAGCCTAATAGAAGAAATCCCAGATTCTTATTCTTCATATTGTAGGCCAATCATTTCAGATCAATACAGCTGGATGATAATTACATGAAAAAAATCAAATTGTGGACAGTTTCAATGCCCACGCGACTAAATCAATTCCTGGGACCAGGAGGAAGCAGCACAGTAAAAGCACACTAATAACAATTTTAAACATACAGAAAAGGGACTTCAACAATGATCCCTATAAAACGGCACACCTGAAGCTATGAAGACATTACAATGAGGCTATTGTGACTTCTTAGGGCCTTCAGCGGTATCCAAAACCGTTTGTTTTCAACTGTCGTTGTTCATCGCTATGTGACTACTTTTTCAGTGTAGAAAATGTTATAACATAAAAAATCCAGGCTAAAGTAGTAAGGGAACGAATCATGGGGATACCCCTGCTGTTCGCTAGTATCTCAAGAGCTTTCTTGCGTTGGTGTGAGACTTCTAGTCTGTGGACATCCATTTCCTGCAACTACAAGTTCGCAAGTGATAAATTCATAACTAAATCTCAGTACAAAAAAGTAAATTTTACCACTGATAATTTAGTCTAGTATAAAATTCATGAGAGACCTATTTGAAAATTAAAATCAATTATTTATCTGAAAATCAGTTCGGTTTCACAGCGCTGAACGATCCACACTATTATTCCACTAAGAACAGAGTGTTCAAGGAAACAAAGAGAAACAGTGAGGTATGTTATGTGCCATGTTAATTGTTGACATCTGAAATGCGTTCAAAAGTATCCCATGGAGATGAATAATTGAGGAAGTAAAGAAGAGGATACCTAGATCATCAAGTTAACATCGTCTGTAGTTACCTGAGAACCTGACATTTTGAATACACCTGTTTCTGTAATCAAGTTGAAGTTAAGCTACATCCAATGAGGTTAAGACAATGTAGGTGACCGTTAGGTCTAGGTGATTCTGGCTCTTCCCGATCCAACTCAGTTTAGGTGAGGTTTATGAGGCCGACATGAATTTCCTCTGAATGGATGGTAAGATACAAAAATATTTGGTAAATTTTCCTTGTATAGTTCGAGAAGAACTTAGCCAAATAATTAGGCGCGTTTCTGGGTCAAAAAAGAATTGCATAGCTAACAAGGAGACTAGCTAAAAGCAGTGCCGAATTAAGGCTGCGCGGGGCCCTTGGCATTTCAAGGCGAGTTGCCCCAAAATTTTACAGGGTTTATTATTATAAAGATCACTGATTAAGATGTTGAGAAAGTCGATCACTGAGCCCTCAGAAGAAACTTTATGGGTTTGATGGCAGAGATTACCTAAGGCAATAATCATGTCTTTTGTCAATATGATTCTTTTCAAATACGAGTTATTATATTATATAAAGAGCCGCAGCCATTAGGTATAGAGGTCTACCTATTTTTTATATGAAGCGCGGGGCCCCCCAAACCGCGGGGCCCCTGGCGTCTGCCAAAACCGCCAAATGGGCAATCCGCTAGTGGCTAAAAAGTGTACTGTCCACTGGGGTTAGCATTTTTCTACCTCGATTCAGAACATTGGAGACCGCTCATACAAAGTTTATAAATGAACTAGTTAGGACGAGGGCGCAGAGGAGAGGAGAGCTCACACCTAATCAAGAGGTTTGTAGAGACTTGTGCTGATGAGAGGACACTGTGTTCTCGGAGGAAGAAAATACTGGTGATGTATACTTCGGGGACCAAATCCGAATCTCGGACCGACAGATGTATGTCCTGAATATGCAACATTGATTGTGCATTTGACCCTTAATTATTGTTTTATTAAACTAT
This sequence comes from Bactericera cockerelli, assembly GCA_024516035.1. Taxonomy (NCBI): domain Eukaryota; kingdom Metazoa; phylum Arthropoda; class Insecta; order Hemiptera; family Triozidae; genus Bactericera; species Bactericera cockerelli. The sequence continues at coordinate 20,145,096 of CM044960.1, forward strand.
TGAATTTTACCAGCACAGTAAAATTTTTAAAACGATCTTAACAACCAACGTTTTAAAATGTTTATAGGAAACTAGTGTCGAATTTTCAATTTTTATGGGCGAGGAATATCTAAGAAGAAAAAATATTTGTGGTTCTGAAAAAACTCACTAATTCTCCCAAACTTTGTGATGAGCTCAGAGAATCTCACGCCATCGGAGATGGCACGTTTAATACACCAGTTTGACCAGCTCTCGTTCTGTCATTTGAGTTAAGCAACGTCCATTGATGTTAGGACCTGGATAAGTGAAAATTTAATTTCGAATTCTCGTGATACTGGCTCTGGGTGTGAGGTAATAAAGGTGTTTTGTTGGGAGGTATTCAGCAAAAGAAGGGTAAAACTCCCTTCATGGTAAAAGACCTTAGCTGTTAATGGGAACGTTAAATACTCAAAAACAGATAACCAATAAATTAAATTTAATCATATTTTATTCAGAATGTTCATATGGAGTGTAAATCTGAGAACTATTATTCATTTGTCAACTCAACAGCCATGTCATCCAATTAAACTGGAAATTTACGTTTTATTTAAAAATGTTTTCTCTGCTACAGATTCAAAGATCAAAACATTCTCGATCATAATTATGATCGATGAAATTTTAACACGAATATCTTGACATCATGGTACCTTGTAAGCGTCTACATTGTACTTGAAACAACCAATAATTTAAAAAAGATAGAAAAGTGGACTTGAAATTATTATAAACATGTTATCTATAAATACATTGTAATAACTATACACATAATGTTCTATTAGAACTTTTCAAGCAGAACAAATTTGGAAGTTCCGTTAAAAAATCACATTGTTTAGAAAAACAGAATAGTTTTTACTTTTTAGTATACCAATTTCCGGGGCATTTTTACGCCAACGACTGTCATTCGCAGTGTCATGTAAAGATTTCAATAAGTATATCTTAAAATTATCTAAATTTTAAGCCAGAGACTGACGGATGACGTAAAAATATTACAAATGGGATTTTTGTGCTGACTACCGGCCGATATCTTTGTTGCCTCTTTTGTCTAAGGGTTTGGAAAAGCTGGCAGTTCGACAGATACTTTTATTTGTTGAAAAGTATGATATTCTTGATCCATATCAATCTGGGTTCAGACGTTTCCACAGTACTGCAACAGCACTTGTGAAGGTCACAACCGATATCCGTGTTGCCCTTGACCAAAAAAAGGTCACAATACTGGTTTTACTCGATATGAGTAAAGCATTTGACAGTGTCGACTTTGACATACTTCTCAGGCTTCTCAAAAAGATGCATTTCTCGGATAATGCTCTATCCTGGATAGAGTCTTACCTGAGGGATCGACGTCAGCGCGTCTCCTGTGATGGTAAGTTGTCTGATTGGCTGCCAATACGTTCGGGGGTTCCACAGGGGTCAGTGGCCGGTCCTTTGTTGTTTGCACTGTACATTTCAAGCATTAGAGGTGTCTTTGAACATTGCAGATATCATGTTTACGCGGATGATGTCCAAGTTTATATTCACTGCTTAATGACGATCTTGGTAGATTTTCATTGTGGGCTAAAAGTTTGTTCTTAATACCAAACCCTTCAAAAACACAAGCACTAGTAGTGGGAACAAACAATTTTGTCACTACTCTTTCATCACTGAACTTGCCTCCAGTAATGCTAAATGCGAATCCTATACCTTTCAGTAATAATGCAAAAAACCTTGGCATTTTCATTGATACTACTCTGTCCTGGTCCAGACATGTTTCTGAAATACGAAAGAAAGTCTTTTACTCCCTGCATACATTGAGTAAGTTCAGAAACGTCTTTCCCAAATATCTCAAGAAGAAGTTGGTTGAATCTTTGATTCTTCCAATTTTCGACTATTGTGATATTGTGTATTGTGGACTTAGTGCTGACTCAAAACGCTCCCTACAGGTTGCACAAAATGCATGTGTGCGGTATGTTCTAAATTTGAAAAGATTCGATCATGTCTCAGAATCTTACCGTTCTCTAGACTGGATGGATCTTGACAAAAGAAGAAACCTGCACACATTGCTAACTCTGTTCAAGGTTTTTCATCTGCCATTTCCTGTGTATATCTCAGAGCTTTTTGATTTCCTTGCTGACACAAATAGTTTCAGCACTAGGTCAGCCACAAGTAGGTTACTCACGGTTCCACTACACCGCACCTCTGCATATGAGAAATCTTTCCACATCATAGCAGTCCGGTTGTGGAATACAATACCGATGGAGGCAAGAAATGCACAAACATTAGAAATGTTTAAATCCTGTGTAGTCAAATTCTTAAAACCTTTAGAATAAGACTACACAAATTTTGTGGTTGGATGGAAGAGCTCAAAAATTGAGAATCCTGCCACATTAAATAAAACCAAAAAAAAAAAAAAATTCTTTAAACCTCAAAATTACATCTTTCGGATTATATTTCAATCCAACAGTCTCCAGATTTTCTGCTCATCTTCCTCGGTACCCAATCATGTTCGGAGAAAGGTTTCCTCTTAATGAATAGGTCGACCTTCTGACCCCTCTTAACGCAAGCACGAACTTAATCACTGAAGTTATTGAGTGGATAGCTAATAGAGTGGATATAATAGACTGGCTCCATGGTGGGCCGCAGTCATGAGGTATTGAGAGAAGTTATTAGTCAGCTCGCCTGGTATCGGGCTAAGTACGGCATGCTTTATGCGCTGTGCGGCTGGCAGAGGGTCGCTTTCCGCACTCCAACGCGGTGACTGTTCTGGATTCATGGATATCTATGTACTGATGGCTATGATCGGTTCCAATCAGGCCGGGTGAGGTTAATTTGAGTAGCTGGGTTATTTGCTCAGCGAATGGTGGGTAAAACGACCGACGCTCTTGTGATATTAAGAACATAATAAAATTATAGTTGAAAGTTTAAACCCAAAATTTACAAAATAATCTCTAACGCTTTACCGTAATCTCTAAACGCTAGCTCTACATTTCAGGTAAATAAGATAGGGAGATCCTATTTCTATAATTTATAAATTTTAAAATAAATAAGGAAAGACAAGTAAGTACTTTTCATTGAAATCATTGATTCATAATACGCGCAATTTGCCTCGTGTTTACATTCCTGCAGTCATTTCCAAGTATACAAAGATGGCAAGAGAGCTGAAACTGTATGGTACACTTATGTAGACGCTGCGGGGTTCAAAACTTCCTCACAAGTACCTAATAGTAATAATGCTCAATACTGGAGGGTAATCATCGGGTGAGGTTATGCTCAGAGTATTTTCTACCACCTAACCCTCAGAGTATTTCGTGTACAAGATGGTTCTGGAAAATGGAAGACAAGAAACCCCGCTAAGATATTTCTGATAAAACGTACATACAAATCCTACAGTATCTTGTTTCGCACTCCACTTACGAATTCCCAGGAGCCGCCTCTCAGTGTGAATGTCTTGATGTCTTGGTAATTATTTGTCATAAATCTCGGGATCTCTGTTAACAAATCTCTGCATTCATGAAGAACCAGAGCCTTCATTTTCTCCATGAATGCGGATTTTGCAACGGCCAAGCTAATCTTTGGCAAGCGATTTCAGAATAGGCATGCCATAATCCTTCATTCATCTTGCAACAAGAAGAAAATATTTTTCTGATTGTATAAAAAAGAAATAAGACTCGAGGAATTATGTAGTTTGAAAAATAATTTAAGTTTAGTCTCTCTCTCTCTCTCTCTCTAAAGTTCACATTTTCAGTCATGGAATAATGTGAAACAACTAACAGAAGGTACCTTACTTTTCATTACCAATTAGAAGGTAAAACTTGTTTGTATAAAAAATACCAAGAACGAAGTAAATTTAATTAAAATTACATAAAACAATTTCATTTTAATGAACGGGCTCTGTAAAACTTGTGTTACAGAATCTAGCTTTCAGCATTAATTAAACTTTTAAGAATTGTAGCTTCTTAAGCTTAATGAATAATAATTTATTTAAATTGAGATGTAGGTAAGTAATAAAGTCATTAATTAATAACAGCAGTCCAAATAGTAGACTTGTAGTACCATATTATATTACACTGTGCATATTTTTTTAATCCAGTTTATCCACTGGTTATACCTTGTCGATGACATCAGGTTTAGAAGTGGATATTTAAACAGTTATAACTACCGAATGTATACAAATGTACAATTTTAACATTATGCATATTCGTAATATAAAATATATTAATTATTCTAAAAATATACCTATGTATTAAACAGTCTTAGCTTAAGTTTCCAGTATATTTCTGCTATATGAAAAGGTTTGTATCGGAAAATTTATTCAAGCCATAACCACCCTTTTCACAAGCACAGGGTAGTGGAACCTACTTTTTTGTATATATTTTTTTATTATTATATAATTCGATTAGGAATTACATTTTTATTTTATGTCTACCATGTCTACCATGCGACGTTTTATTGTATACTTTGTTCCTGTGATACTTCGGTTACCCTGTAGATAGCATGAGTAGAATAACCAGAAATAATATTGTGTACTGACTAACTTAACGTGGCCAATACATCTGGAAATGTACATTTCACATTAGAAGACAAGTGACGCTGGAGTGTGGGCAGGGGACACATATTAGACTAACAGAAATATAATGTATGTTATGTAGGACTGCCCTAAGTATGGATAGCGAGTACTTTGTACTGGTGAGCCCTTTGTGTTCTAAAGCTAGGTAATATTATAATATGTTTTGGATTCAAGGAAGGGGAAGATTCAAAAAAAGAAATTTTGTATACAGAAAATTAAATTTTCTGTTCAAAAATCTCTATTTATCTTTAGAGAGGAAATTTGCAATAAACAGTACAACATAGAGTTTATAAGTAAAACCGCCAAAAAAGATTCTGTTAAGACCAGTGTTTTAATTATTAAAAGATACACAAAATATTTATGCGTCATCGTGTATATTGTTCCCTCCGCCATACATTCCCTGGGGTGATGATTTTTTGTGTACCTACATAACTACTAATACATACATAGAGTAGCTAAAAAATTCTCACATTTTAGTATGTAAAACATAAAGTAGTTGAAGTTTTTGGAAGGGGAATAACTTGTCCTGCACAGAGCGAAAGGGCCAGGCTGAGAAAATCACTCCGTAATGGATAATAGGGGATAACACAAAACATCACTTAGTGTGCTCTTAATACTGGCCTGTGCCGAGTGTGTACATTGAGTGTCAAATTGTAACTTTACTCATACACACATTTTCACTTAGGTCTAATGCAGCGAGTACTTAGTGTTTTTACACCTGCACAGAGCACATGCAAAGTTCTGAAACTTCTGGAGCACAAAAGCATTCATGGACGACATTTCAAATTAGATTTTTTGGACGATATTATATATAAATTTCAACCTTTCATTTAAGACCAATATCACTATTTGTTTGTTTACTTTTAAAATGGTTTTTTGGCTTTGTTGATAACACGAACATGACTGCCCGGTGCCAGCCGACCACATGATCCTTTTCACAGATGTACCTAAGTCTACTCAGCATCAGGATACTCACAGCAAGGATTGCTCGGATGGTTGGTTGGTTGGTAGCTTCCTGATTAGATGGTTGTGTCCACCGGGTGGCTGGTGGCTGGGTAAGTCATATTACAAAATTACTTACTTACTTACTAGCTGGTTGTAGCAGGCCTTGAAGGCCCAAAACCTCTCACGAGCATCCTCCTCCATCTTGTTCTGTCCTTTGCTGCTTCTATCCAGTTCTCTTCTGATGTGGGTGATTGTTCTCTGTCTTTATTATACCATTTCGTTACATTGTCTTCCCATCTTCTTCTCGGTCTTCCTCTACTTCTTCCTTCCTCGTAATTCAATTCTAAAGTTTTTCGTATAATGGAATTATTATCTGCTCGAGCCACATGACCAGCCCATCTCATGATGTTTATTTTTACTCGGTTTGTTATCAGGGTTTCATTGTACAACTGCCAGATTTCAGCATTTTTCTTAATTCTCCATTGTCCTGTTATCTCATCTCTGGTAGGGCCAAAAATTCTTCTCAATATTTTGTTCTCAAAAGTCTGAAGTTTCTGTTCTATTTGTTTAGTAGGTGCCCAGGTCTCACTTCCGTATAATAGTATAGGAACAATTATGGTTTGGTATATTCTTATTTTTGACCTTTTTGAGACATTTTTTGCTCTGAATATGTTGTTTAAGGAAAAATAACATCTATTGGCATTAGTGATTCTGATTTTAATCTCTTCTTGCAATGAGTTTTCTGTATTAAGTTGTGTACCTAGATATTTGAATCTGTCAACTACTTTATATGTGTTATTGTCTATGTTTACTGATGTTGTAGTATTTCTTGGGTTTCTCGAAATTTTCATGTACTCTGTCTTATTTTCATTTATTTCTAATCCTATTTCTTTAGTTCCTATCTTGAGTTTCTTCAAACAATCTTCCACTTCTTCCTTTGATTCGCCCATAATTGCAATGTCGTCTGCGTATGCTAGGAGTTGGAAGTTTTTTATTCCCATGGTGTTCTTTTCTTCATCAATTTCTTTTAAGGCATAGTGCAGGGCTAGATTGAAAATTATGGGGGACAGACTATCCCCTTGTTTTACACCACTCTTTGTTTCAAAAGGCTCTGATTCGATATTATTGGATTTTACTTTGTTTTTGGTTTTTTCCATACACATTTTTATTAACTTAACCAATTTTTTGGGAATTCCGAGGTATGTTAGGGCATTAAATATGGATGTTCTGTGTAAACTATCATAGGCTTTCTTAAAATCGATAAATAGGACTTCTGTATTTTTGTTAAATTCTAACCTTTTTTCTAGAATTTGTCGAAGAGCAAACATTTGATCATTTGTAGATCGATTTCTTTTAAACCCAGCTTGATATTCCCCTACTATTTCTTCTGTATAGGGTTTCAGTTTTTCAAGAAGTAATAATGATAGTATCTTATAGGCTGTGTTTAAAAGAGAAATCCCTCTATAGTTATTACAGTCCTTTCTGTCTCCTTTCTTGTGTAGTGGTATTATTATTGATTCAGTCCATTCATCCGGTAATTTTTCATTATTCCAAATAGTCTTGATCAGTTTAGTAATCAGGTGTTCTAATTTTAAACCACCTTTTTTAAACAATTCGCTGGGAATTCCATCAGATCCTGGTGATTTATTATTTTTTAGTCGTCTTATCGATCAGTCCTGCTATCGATCATTGCCAGGTGTAGTTCCATTCTACACTAAGTAGCCGAAACATCATATGCTGCCTCACCCAGCGATGTGGAAGTGAAGGTAATTGATCAGAGTCTATTCGTACTTCCATGCAGTGCAGGACGGGCAACTCCTTTTCGGTGGGAATGGCACTGATAAGGAGGCTAAAGCCTATAGACTCAAAAGTTCCCTTCAACAGAAGGTTGGGCTATGGGCTAACAACCCATTCCTGGAAAAACTGGGAAAGTTACAGAAACTCACGCGCAGCCTCGGAACATAAATGGATTGTCTACTACCGGAACTAGAACTGGAACACACAAACGGACTACGAAAAATGGATTACGATTTGGAACTTGGAATGTACAGACTTTGTACTCCACTGGCGCTTTTGAAAAACTACTGATAGAAATAAAGAAATATGATTTAGACATTTTAGCAATTCAAGAATGTAGATGGACTGGCGAAGGATATATCAACAAAGACGGATACAAATTAATGTATGGAGGAACGGACAAACATCACCTCGGAACAGCTTTCCTAATAAAAGACAGATACACGAACTCAGTTAAAAATATCAAGTTCATCAACGAAAGAATATCATACCTTCAATTGAGAGGAAAATTTAATGACTTGTTTTACATAAATGTACATGCTCCTACAGAAATCTCAGAAGATGACTCAAAAGATGAATTCTATGATATGTTAGAACAAGTTTATAACGAAATTCCCAACTATGCTACAAAAATTATTCTAGGAGATTTAAATGCCAAAATTGGCAGAGAGTCAATATTCAAGCCCACTATTGGAAACCATAGCCTACACGAAATATCAAATGATAATGGGACAAGACTGATCAACTTTGCCACATCCAAAGAATTAATTATAAAAAGCACCACATATCCACACAAAAATATTCACAAGGCAACATGGGTCTCTCCTGATCTAAGAACCAAAAACCAGATTGACCATATACTGATTAATAACAGGAGAAAAAGTTCAATAATAGATGTGAGGACATTTAGGGGAGCTGATATTGGATCCGACCACTTTCTTTTGATTGCAAATTTTAATGAAAGAATATCGACAGCTAGAATTAAAACATCTAACTCAAAAAGGATCAATACTGACATGTTAAAGTCATCAGAAAAAGAGATGGAATACAACCAAAAACTAGAAGAAACTCTTGACAGGAAAATGCACCACAATATAGAAGGAATGGACGTTGAACAACAATGGAATCTGATAAAACAAAGCATGCTAGAAGCATCAAAATGTCTTGGACTAAAACAATACAAAAGAAAAGAATGGTTCGATAGAGAATGCAAAGAAATAAATGACGAACAAAAGAAAGCAAAAAGCAAAGCACTTAACACACCAACATTTGAAAATAAAGAGAAATACAAAGAGATAAGAAGAAAGAGCAAGAAAATGATGAGACAAAAAAAGAGAAAAATTGAAAAAGAAAAATTAGACCAACTAGAAGATAACAGAAGAACAAATAACCTAAGAGATTTTCACCAAGAAACCCGTAGAATTAAGATGGGCTTTGTACAAAGAAATGATATTGTCTATGACAAAGAAGGTCAACCTCTTTCGGAACCACTAAAGATAATTAAAAGATGGGAACATATTACAAAATAATAAATAATAATAATATCGCCTTATTTATACTGCCCGATTAAGACTACTAAAGTCCCATTATTCCAGCAGTAAGCCCAAAACGTATTATTATTCAAATAAAACATGATAGATAGATTATTCTGTGAGATTTTGTTCTCAATTGGATTGGTGTCGTGTCATCATTGTGTAATGTATAGTTTGTGACTGTTGTTTCCATAGCAGGTGACTTTTCTGTAATATACCTAGTCCATACAGCACTAATGCTATCAGTTATTCGTCTCACTGAGATGAAAGTTTTTCTCTATGTTTTAAAAGCTCTACTGGCAGGAATGTCTTTTAATGAGTTCTTCCACTCAACCAATTCCAAGTTTGTCAGAGTCTTGTACTGGGGTATAAGTATAAGTAGTGCTTTATTTAGACTGTCAGCGCAAGACAGGTAGTCCCATTATCCCAACTGGGTATATTTACATGCTTGAACTCGCAAGTTATCAGAACTTTCCGGTCACCCTACCACTATCCTGGTGAATGAGCTCTTCTGATTAATGAATTGTGTCATTTCTAACTAAACTCCAACTTGTACTATTGACGGCCATTATTTGTCCTGTTCGGAGGACATGACTATTGACTTTGGGCTCGCAGATGACCTCGGGTGGTCAACTTAGCACCTAATACTCAGTCCATCCTTATAACACATAACAGTGAAATAAGCAACATCCGCCTTGGCAAGTGCCTTCACCGTTGTGGTAGTAAAACAATTACCAGAGATCAAAGTATGTTATAAAAATTAATACTCCTTAAATAATTAGAACAACTTATTTAGAAAATGAGTAAATTTTCAAGTCATTCTTTTTAAAATTTCAATGGCTGAATAGGCAATAAAACAGGTTTTTTAAGGTGCAATGGTTTATTAGTTATGACTCCATTGAACGAGATGAAAAGATTTTATCTGTTTTTTTTTTTTTTAATATAACACAGGCGGTGCAAATTGTGCCAGTTTT